>SNQN01000795.1:5505-52294 GCA_008642245.1 Bassia scoparia | reverse complement strand
ATTAAATATATAAATAAATAAAAAATTAAATATATAAATATATAAATAAATTATATATATAATCAATCGTTATAATTTATACAAATATACAATTAAAAATATAAATGATAGATGATATGCAATGACAACTTAGTAAATGAAAACATGTTTGAGGAAAGAAGGGGTTAATAAAAGAGTGGGAGAGCAGTAGAAGAGAGGGACAAAAGATTAATGGTAATGTAGATGTAGGAAAAAAATATAAAATGCAAGTAAATTAAAGTAGAAAAAGGGTACCCCAACAATTTAGAAAAGAGAGAAAGCAAGCGGTTCCATGTTATTGATACTTGATAGAGGCTGCATATATATATCTTATAATCCACACCTTCATTCGCTGCCCTTTAATGCTTTTTCCACGTGGGAAGCTCACATCCCTTTGCTCCATGTTTAAAAACAAAAATCCTATCTGTCTGCTTCTTTCATCCCAATTCAATTACATACATCTCTTCTAAGTGACTCTCCTCTACATTAATCCTCCTTTTTTTTCCTCTATAATACTTTAAGGGTCTGTTTACATCAGCTTAATTTCAATTCAATTCAGTTTAATTTAGCTCCATTCAATTCTGTTTAATTTAGTTGAGTTTAGTTAATGCAAATAATATATATACTCAACCAATTTTTATGCAAATAATATAAGCTTTTGGTTGAGTTAGTCTGGTTAACATGTTAGCAGATGCAACATGACACAGAGGTCACGGGTTCGAATCTCACCTCCCTCTCCCTTTTAAGTGGAATTAATCACGCCGGGTACGAGGGGCCTATCCTATGGCCTTTCATGTGAGAAGGAGTGATAAAGTATATACGAAGTATTATATTTCTGAGCTTCAATCATAAGTTTAAACTTTTGTTTGAAATGATCCGGTTAACAGCAAAAGTTTTAATTTAACTTTGAAGGGTAGTGTAATTAGTTGTAAGATGGCATATTATTTTTGTTTATACCATAGTATTTTATTTGTCTGAACATTATTACACATTTATCAATGCATACTTTATATCGTTATCATTAATTATTTATTATATATATATATATTATTGTAGTTAAAATTATGAAGAAGGAGTTTGGAGCAGTGATTTCAACCTCATTTTCGATCTTTATGTTCAGAAGTTATTATGATACAAAAGGAGTATGTATGGGATATACTTTTATGGTGTTGTTTGGTTTACCTCAAAAACACACAGAAATTTCATTTTCAATTGCTTGTGACATGTCTTTCTGAAATTACTTGTAACATTTGATTAGTTGCTTTGATGTTTTTATTCCTTTCTTTTTTTTTATCTCTGATTTTACCATCACATGAATGAAATTTTTTGCCACACAATGCATTGCATGCATATGAAATATGTTTCAAATGCAAGAATTTAAGACCAAACATAATTCAGGATGAAGCAAGCAGGCCTAAGGCTAAGGGAACATCAATTACTAATTTGGATGGAGTACTTCATAGTTGACTCTTACAAAATTCACAACCAAGTCTCTTTCTTTTCATTTTCAACAAAACTAACTAACAAGTTTTGTGCATGGAAGTTAAATTCAAATTCCGATCCATGCCCAAAATATTAAACATGTAAATATCTTTTTCTTTTTCTTTCTGTATGTTTATCCGAATTATAATATTAGAGCTTAGTTCTTTTATTACATTTGTATTCAACTCGTCAGATTACACATCTAACTTATGACTAATAGGTCGATCTCCTAACAAAAGTTTTGTATATAATGAGGCTCGAATTTAAGACCTCGACTGAGCAACGTCATTTGTTGCCTATTTACCATTAGAGCCAACCCTGGCCTTATTGATAAATATCTTTTTGTTTGTTGAAGGTAGCATTTGGAAGGGCGACTAAAAGTGAATACATCATAAATAAAATTTTAGATAAAATGATTAAGTTAATTACTTGATAAAAATAACTTTTTGAGCTAAGCTAAATAAGATTTTTGGGTCACAAAAAGAGACTTTTTCCCCTCAATATTGAAAATAAATTCCATATTTCCAATTTGCTTCGGTTTCTAACTTAATTCCCTATATACTTCCACGTAAGATCAGATTTGTATTTAATATTTTGATTTTAATATCGATAAATTGTTATTGACGACATCGATTTAATAAGCAAAATGTCTATTGACGATAAGCAAAATCGCTATCACCAATAGAGATTTATAGTTACTAAGCAAAAACAATCGTCACTAGCTAGTTTAAGAGGAAATTCGCTACTCGTGCTAGTGAATTACCAGAAAAACTCGCTATGACCAATAGCGATTTCTTTTGATAATTCACTATTGGTTGCCAATAGCAAGTTTAAGGGGAAATTCGCTACTGGTGATAGGAATTTTGTCTCGATTTTTTTTTAAAAAAATGATTATTTGCTTACAATATTTAGGAAATTAAGTTGAAAATCGAAGCAAATTGYGAAATATGAAACTTATACGAAGTATATAATATTGAGGAAAAAACTCACAAAAAAAATAAGTTAGCATTATGTGAATGTTTATTTATTTAGTCGGTGCATAGAGTGTCACAAATAACACATGACACTAAACAACTTCAATTCAATCATAAGTCTTGGGCAATTTTACTATAAATCAATTTTAAAAATAGGGTATGGTCATTAAGGTGTACAAATAGTACCTTCAAGATAAATCCCCAACTCCCAAGTGTTCCTTTCGTACAAAGAGCATCCCTCTACAAAAACTTTTGTCACTTTTGAAATAATTGAGAACAAAAGATACATTGTTGATTAAGCTAAGCATATGTCAAAGAGGCACTGAGTACACTCCTTAAAGTTGTAACATTCTCCTTGAAATTATCATTTCTTTACTATATATATTTATATACCATTTCTTACCTTTTTCATTTCCATTAAGCTACTAATAAACATCAAAAAATAAACTTTGGTTGTTATCTAATTAGCCTAACCTAAGCTAAGCTATATACTAACTTGCTTCTCCAATCAAACAAATTCATAATCTCTTGCTGTTGTTTTCAATCTAACATCATCATCATTATTGTCTTCTTCTACTCAAAACTTCAGTTTCCTCCTTTTTTTTTTTTCTCAGGTTCTTAATCACTTGCTTCCTTTTGCACAAAATCAATCATTTAGTACACACTGCATATAATGTAGCCAGACTACATATTTTGCATCAAATTTGATAAATTGGGCCTCATTACTCGCCGTATATTTTCCTTATCTACCGTATCTCATATTCTCATATTCTGATCAAAATTCTTGTACCCTTTTTGCCATTTATGTGCATGAATGTCATTACGGGTCAAATGATCACACATATAGTATAATAACTGCATTCAGGGGCGAATCCAGGATTTTGAAGTTAGAGGGACGACGATGAACGAGTTAGGTGGAGCAAGATCATTAAGGCCATGGAATTACTACCCAAGTACAACAGATTTACCAAGCCCTCCTCAGGTGCCTCAGAGTAGTTACAATTACAAGGAAGATGGACCGTGGAAAAACTTCGGAGGAACAACGTCGATTAATGCAATTTCATTTGGTTTTGTAGCAACTGCTATACTCATTTCCATGTTCTTGATAATGGCCATTCTTGAGCACCTCTTTAGGACATCTAATGATCCTTCTCTGCCCTCGTCGTCGTCGCCTTCTCGAGATGGCATTCGCAGCTTCCACTCAGGATCTGCTGCTAAATCCACAAATAATCATAATATGGTATGTTCTCCTGTTTTTTTTTTTTTTTTTTTTTGGGGGGAGTATTAATAGTCTTAAAATCATTGACATTTTTACACTAATTTATGCTTCATCAAAATATATATGCGAGCAGCATGAATAGTCTAGCTAAAACAAATATAATTTGTTTTTTAATAAATTTAATTAACAAGCTTAATTATATAGCAATATAGCAACAATGTAGGAGATTAAAAGGTTTGAATAAGAGGGAGAAAGCAAGAAACACCACTTTTGAGATAGTTTATTTATTTATTTTTAAACTAGAATACTTTAAAGTGGCATTAGTTGAGTTGGCCTTAGAATAGGTGACTTCACCGAAAAATTTCAAGTGCATGAGTGAGCACAAAGTAAGCTAAAATTATGATACTGTGTATCATGTTTTGTGGGACTAGTAGTACTTAATTCTACAAACAACATTTAATGAATGTCTATTAAATTTTTGAGGATTTCCACCGTTTTAGACGAGTGGACTAATYAGGTCCAATATTAGTAGTTTTTCTTACATCAGTCGTTTTGTACGTTATATTAGTAGTCCAAATTGTCCATCCTTTAACATATAGTATATATATAGTGAACATTATCCAACACAAGTTAAGAAGTAATGATAAAATGAATGATTTGGTACGTATGTATGATTATCATTGCAGGTAAATACAAGATATGCAAGAGATTATTCAGTAGTGATGCCAGGACAAAAGTATCCAACTTGTATAGCTCAACCTGCTCCTCTACTTCCTTGTCCAAGAGAAGGATTTCGCTGGCATTCTCATGATCCTACATTTCATTCTTAATTCACTTTTTTAATATCTTATAAAAGAGGGATTTGGTGGATCATTATCTTCCTTAGCTTCAACAACATAATATCACCTCATTATTATTTTCAAGGGAATTATAGGAGAAAATAGGTCATCTTTTGTCAAGGATGAATCTAGACCTTATATTTTGTTCATCAAAGACATGTTTGTATTAGAAACACTGAGGTGGGTTAGAATTCCTCTTTTGATTCTAGGATATCTTCGGATTGATTTTCGACCCCTACCTTATTTGTCCGTAACTAAACACACAAAAACATGCTTGTATCATTGAAACTTTGTGTAAATTCCTCTTACAATATTATCAATCAAAAGCGTTTATCCCAGTAGTAGAATCTGATATGTGAAGTAAAAAGACTTGCTTCTTGGACTCATCAACAAAGATTCTTCCCCATTCGCTATGAATCAAAGACCCCATACACATACAAAGTCATTTACTTCATATTTTTCCGATCTCGTAAAATCAAAGTAGTTTAATCATACTTCCTCCATAACATGTGCTACAAAGTAAAATTTTATATGACTCAAATAATACCCTTTTGTTGCAGAAAATTGTTACGACAGAATTGGAAGTAGTAAAGTTAGAGATGCCTACAAAGAGATTCTGTTTAGATAACAATAAGTCCACAATAGTTATACGATTTCAAAAATATAGGAAAATAGAAATTTTGAAAAACTAACCACAAAGTTCAATGATATTCAAACCAGCATCAAAGCTACAAGGCCACAACCAAACCATTCACAAAATCACAAGGAAACATAAACTTTAGGACACTGCTAAAACATTTTTCATACTTTTAGACATGATTCAAACCCATTCAATAATAAAACACTATGACCCTATTCTTTTGGATTAAATTGAATTAAATTAAAATTGGTTAAAATCAACTAAAATTAACTAAATTAATTGAAAAGGGTTGAAATTGGCTGAACTAAACTAAAATTAGCCAAAATAGAAAGACCTAAAGTAGTTGAATTGAATCGAAGTTAACTAAAGTTAACTGGAATTAGCTAAGAACATGGCCGATACTTTGGGGGAAAAAAGCCACAAAAGTCAATGAAATAAACAAGATTCGGCACCAAGTCGTGTGTAACAAAATTAACCCACCAAACTCTTTATTCGGTGGCGCCCAATTTAGGTTTTCAGAACAATTTTGAAGAATGCTAGAAAAGTTGCTATCCAAGTGTATTTTGAAGGTAGAAATTATTTATTCTTAATGTTCTTACTAATCCTACAACTAATGTTATTAAACACTAGCTAGAACACGGAATGCTATACTACAATTACGAATTTACGACTGCTACCTCGGCCAAACAAATCATTAGCCAACTTCAGCACAAAACTAACCCAACCCACAGGACACACTCCATTTTTGGAGTTCAGCAGAATCAACACCACCTTTTAACAGTGCCTCAGATCACTCAATACTACACCAAAAGCATGGGAAAGACACAGCTAACGCAGACTTTAAAACACCAGAACACTTTCTTTTGCTTTTATAAATGAGGATCACAGATTAAATTACAATGGAATAGTTTTCTTGGTTTTCCCCCATTTTCTGGTGAAATGTGGATAAAGGGCGGGGATGAAACTAAGAGCTTCTAATTGCCGGTCATCACCACCACCTTTTACCTTCAGATGCATTGTTTCTTCAATCCATAGGTGCTTTTGGTTCAACAAAATTATAATACTCTTCTTCCACCTTCATTCACGGGGCATAATAAATTTTCCTTCAAACAATTTATGCAGAAGAAAATCAACCAATTTCCAATCACAAGGAAATTGATATGCCCTCATTCAAACTCATCCTCATCAGGTAAAATAGGAGTAAGTAATGAATATTTCACCCGAATTGAAATTTTGCCCTTTTCAACAAGGAGTTTGGCACCAGACACAACCCAGTAACCTGGTGTATCTTGTGGTCCTCTTGTCATTTCTGTGGTATCAACAAATCTTAAAAGCTTAGGGGCCTGTACCGGCACAGGGGGCCCACCAGGATAAACAGCAGAGTTGATATTCACATCAGCTGGCTGAGGCGGTGGCTTTGCCACTGTTGTAAAGTGCTGACTAATTAATGTGGATATCAGCCCAGATTTGCGTGCCAAACCTGGTGATCCATCCCATTCGGGATGTTTAACCAATGTAGCTCCCAAAACTGTGGAGAAACGGAGTCTGAGGAAAAGTACCTTTTTGAACCCATAATCCCCAACTTGCAGCTGGGCCCCCGTTACTATTGAAAGATCTTCATCTGACTCAACTGGAGCAGTGCATACATGAGAAAAGTTCTTCCATCCAACTTTCTCATAAAATCTCCGGTCATAGTGTTCTTGTTGAAAAGTTCCACTAGGATCATCTTTCAGTTGAAAGATCTTAGGAAGAGATGACAAGTGCTGCATGTGAATGGCCAGCCGATTGCTTTTCCTACCTTCAAGATACAGTCGTAGGCCGGTCACAGGCCTCCTACCAACATCAACCTGCACAAACGTAAAGAAGTAAAGAGAGCTAGTACAAATTGGTTGGACTTAGTTTAACTAAATAGCATTTGGTAACATAAAATAATTTAACTACTGTATATTATTGCTTGATATGTGGGAAGTCTAATACTTGCGGAAGGGAAAAAAAAAAAAAAAAAAAAAAAAGAAAAGAAAAGAGAGATGAAATTGGTTAAGCAAATAGAAAGCGGAACCCCAAGTTTGAACTATTTCTAACAAATCAGTTTTTATAAGGGAAACCGAGATAAATCCATGTTACTCTTTTCAGGGAAGATAAGAGTTTGGGCTATAAATTTTCTGGACAAATTTACCCCTCTCTACCCGTAAACTTCAACCTAAAAATAAATAAATCAACAATCACAAATATGGAAAAGAAGATTGCAAACAAAGTTAGTTTCAGAAATCTAGTATTTTCATGTGTGCGCGCACACACGTGTACACATATACATGTGTCTGTGTGCACGTATATTTTTAAAACTCTACTAATCCTAATAGCCTTTATTGTGGACATGGAGTCATGGCTTGTGACCTTGGCTGACCCCAAAAAAGTCGATATCTTTCTCAATACAGATTGACAATAGTTCAACTTATACTGATCCACAGTGAATTTTGATACTAATTCAGAATTAGCTGTCATAGGCTAATTCTAGCAATCCTACACCAACAAACTTCCAATGGATGGTAATTGTAAGTTCATAGTTAGATGATACTAGTATGATACCCAAGCTAACTAAATGTTAGAATGTAAAAAAGTGGCTGCAATCACATCACAAAGATGAATGTTATATAAGGAAGAGTACCGGAGTTGTATTGATATAGAGCTTTGGACCCATGAAACTGAACTGTAGGGAAGCATAATTTTGTTGCCTACGTTGAGGCCCCAAGGGAAGTTCACTGAACACAGGTGCCCATTGTCTTGGTAGCTGAAATTCTAGAAATTGGTGAAGTTCTTCTATTGGTGGTTTGTCTGCAAACATAGACCAGCAAACAAAAGATAGTGGTTAACAATTTCAAAAGATGCCAATATGCGAGAACTTTGTCTGCTGATAACAATACTCTGAGCAGTAGGTTTATGATGGCTTATTGATGGTGTACACATTTAAGTAAAGGCCGTCTACTAACTATATAATCCGTATGACAAAAGCAGCACGGGTTAAAAGGTTAGGCTACTTTAGGATTTTTAAAGTACAGATTTTAGAACCATTGCTACTCACACAAAATATTGCAATAGGTTGGACATTAGCATAACTTTAATATAAAATAAATTCATCATCTTCTAACAAAAATGGAGAGGGGATGTCACAGTCATCCTTTTATTAAATTCAAAGCCAGTACTAAATAATTATTGTTATTATTTTTGCTATAGTGTCCACCATACTTTATAGCACCTTCTAGAACATTGTATTTAGGGAAATGTGCCACTGAGGTTTGGCATATTAGCTCGATTGCCACTGTGTTTTTTGAGTTACCTGAGGTGCCACTAAACTTGGGGCTTTGTTCCCATATGCCATTAGTACTAACTGTCGTTATAATTTCCGTTAGTTGTAAGCAAAATAAAACAAAAAAAAAAAATCCTAAATAAACTACATCATCTCCAACAATTAAACTTCAAGCAAACACCCTTTCAAGATCCAATTTATAGCCTTCACCCAACTAATTTTGGACTTCGTAAGTTAGGGTTTAGATGTAGTGAGTATGATGTTGCGATTTGTTGTTGTGGTTGCGATTTGCAGTTCGAATTTGGTGTTGGGGCTATTCAATTCGAACAAGCCTTCGAACATTTTACGCAAATTGAAGCTTCTTTCGAACCCAGAAATTGAGGTGTTGATGATGATGGTACAACAATGGAGTAGAGTAGAGAGAAAAGCTTACGGTGGTGGTGGTGGTGGTGGTGGTGGAGGTGGAATAGAGCGGGTGTTGCTAGTGATGATCATGAATTGCGGCTTTGTTCATGATGATGATTAATTGATTCGTGGTGGTTACTGGGTAGTGTTTCGTGGGATTCAATGTTTTTTTTTTAATGTATAGTAGTGTTTCGTGGGATTCATGAGTAGTTTAATTAATTTTTCTTTTTTTCCCCTTTTTTGGGTTTTTTATGAATTAAAAAGGATAATTATGGGAGGAAAAAAGCAATAGTACTAACGGAGATTTAACGTCTGTTAGTTGTAATGGCATTTCAAAACAAACCTCTAAGTTCAGTGGCACCTCAGATAACTCGAAAAACACGGTGGCAATTGAGCTAATACGCCAAACCTTAGAGGCACATGAGGAAATTTCCCTTGTATTTATACCAACTGTCAGTTGTCAGTTGGAGTACTTGCTTGTCAGCAAAACCAAAATTGAATGGCAACATGCAAACCTCGATGAAGGGTGAAGATGAGCAAAGGTAGTACACCCTAAACTCCAACCCAACCCCATGTTTCCCAGCCTTCACACAACAAAAAAAGATTGGGAACATAAATTATACTGTGTAAGTTACGTCAAAAAGAAAAATCGGCCAGCAACACCCCCTGGCCCTGCCCTGTCTTTTCCAGCTTTGACACCACAATATAGTGATATACCAATCAGAGCATGAATTATAAGCTATTTCAAACCAAAAAGAAAAAGTAGCAATTAAAATTCGTCAAGAACAACCAATAGAGTGAAAGAGACAAAACCACCAACTAGACAAACTTACAGCGCAAGTAAAGATTTATTGCATGGCTTAAGAATCCACTCCCAGGGACACCATTCAACAGAGACGTGATTGGGATAAAGGTCATTGAAATTACATCTGGTTCAGATTGTACAGTTTGTAACCACTCATGATGAGGAAGACTCCTGTTATCACTTCCTCCTCTCCTCTTGCAAATGGTAACTACATCCTGCAATAAAGGTAAAAGTGTCTAAGAATATATAGATGAAAGATGAATTCATCTGGATGATTAGACATCGAAGAAACTCAGGCCATGCACCAAGGCACATTGGACTATTCAAATACCTCCTTGTGTGAATATGAACAAGAAGGGCTCATATCAGCAAATCTCAGTCGCTGTTCTCGAACGTCAAACTGCAGAAGAAAGAGTGGTCAATTAGATAGATGTTAGACAAGCAAAAACAATTCCCTGTGGCCTCCTAAGGCATTCGCATTTCAGAAAGACAATATGCAGAACATTTACAAGAAAGGTGCACTTTTACAAACTTCCGAAAGAAAGATCCAATAAAGACAAGGATTATACTGTCGCTGTCATTGCATTTAAGATGTTTCTTAAGTACTTCCTCCGTATCAAAATAAAAGCAACGATTTGACATAAAGTAGAGAGAAAAAGTGTCAAATCGTTGCATTTATTTTGATACGGAGGAAGTATTCAAAATGTTTGCTATGAAACACCTCAATGCACTCTATAAACAACTGCATCTAAAAAATAAGGTAAATCAAAATGTTCAATGCTTAGTTTTAAAAGGCGCACCATGGGCAAAGGGTCCTTGGAGCCTAGGCGCAAGGTGCGCACCTTTTGTAGGCGAGGCGTATCTAGCATATTAGACATTTTTTGTTATTATGGTGCTAAAATTTCAGAGAAAAAGCCTCTTATATGCAAAAATAATTGATTGAAACTTAAAAWAAAAAAAAAAAAAAACCCTTTGGTAGTCGTTGTAGACAGTTAATATTATAAAAACAATGGAAACACATCCATTAATAACTCAGGTCTAAGCTACTTGCAACAAGAGAAAGGCGCGCCTCACTTAAGGCGCTCTAAGGCACACGCCTCTATGAGCCTCTTGTAGGTGGGGAGCGCCTCGCCTATAAAAAGCCCATTCTCCTGAGCCTGGAAGAGCCTTGAGCTTAGGCGCGCCTAAGGCGCGCTTTTTAAAACTAAGGTTCAATGCTATAAAAAATGCAAGTGCATAACTCTTAGGGAAAGACATTATAAAAACCTCATAGAAAATGGAAATTTTATAAAGCATTGTCACAGATTAACCTGGTAGCATACAAAAACTATAATCCTCAGCATATAAAGGAACTTTTTAAAACCTCATAGGGAATGTAACTTTATAGAGAGAACAATTTTTGGGAAGTGTAACTCCTCTATGTAAATGACTACTAAACAAATAGGTTCAATACATCATTTACTCGCAAAAAGCATGTCAAGCCTAAGGACAATCACTGATAATCCGCGATCCTACTTCAGATAAATTTTTCAGGACAGATTTACTTGTGAAGATTATCTCAGTGAGGAAGGCAAATACATATATTGATGCAGCTGAAAGAATTAGCTAACAAAACGAGATCCACAGCCAATGCTATTATAGGTCAAACAGGTATTTGGTTTATTGCCTCAAAGCAGAATCTTATCAGCTAATTGCAGCTTCTCAACTAACTGTACAAAAGCAAAAGCATCTGGTTCATAATTTGAATGAATGCCATAATTGTGACACCAACTTGTTGCCCTGATGATTAAAAGCTATCATAAAATTAACAAAGACTTAAAAGCTATCAAATTATCAATGTACCATAAGATCTCGATTTTGTGAAATATAATACTTTAGAACATATAGCCAAGTAATCAACATTCCTCTTTGAACTTGCAGAAGCAAGTAGAATCCTGAAACAAGCATGGTGTGCAATAATTTCCAAAACAATGCATTTTAAAAGAAAAAAAAAGTCCAATCATATCACGGAAAAGAAGACCTTTCCATCCTGATAACTATGACCGGAGTTCATGTCCAATTGCCCATTTCCATCTAAAAACCTTTTGTCCGCTATCTCCTTCAATTTTTTCTGTACATCAGCGGGTTGCAGGGATGATGAATGTTGCTGCTTCACAAATACAACATCCTTCCCTCCCATCTTGACCCCAACAATAATGTGTGTCCCAAAATTTTCAATGAACCTAAAGAAAATCAAGAATCACTAGTCATAAAGCTGAACATCACAAAATCATAGAGTTGCAGGATAGCGCGTAGAATATTGAACTCTTCAAAAGCCATAACGAGGCAAATGAATGAAAAAGTAATGATAGCTCTCCAAGAGTAAGACCATTCATTATTTTATTATTACTTCTACAGTTCCAGTTTAATAGAATTATAGAAACATTTACCGAATATGGAAATTTCAATTTAATAGCGACAAATGTTTTCTTTCCATTTTTACAAGTCATTTATTTATATCACTGGGTTCATCAAATGTACCCAAATTCTCTCTCTATCACTTACACACTTGGAAACAAATTTTGCCTAGGAGATTGTGACATCATCTTTGTTGCTATTAAAAAGAAATAGAGGAAGTAAATAATTACAAGTTCAAATAGGCTTAGATTCAAAGACCTTATAAAGCCACCAAACCCTTGACATCAAATAAATCAGCAACTATCAATGACTTTCAGAAAGTAACATGTGACAAAGTATCCGAAAACTTAGATTGATGTATATAAACCTACAATGAATTTTCCATCAGTCCATCACTACCCACTGTTTTCCTATATTCTGATGAACATTCTACATAAAACCAAATGTGTATCACATAATCATAGTCATCTAATAATCCCAAAAATAATCTTCTTCCCTCCTTCCCTACTTCATCTCACCTATCACCCCCTACACATGCTTGAAATTTGGATAGCAAGCCAGAAGGAATGGGAAGGGTAAGAGGAGGAAGGTGGAGCTTAATTATCTCTCAAATTTACGAGGTATGCTGCCAATTGAAGGGTAAAGGAAAATGAATCCGTCCATATCTCTTGCTTTCCTTCCCCCAACGTTTAGACAAGCGAGGAAAAATTTCCCCTTTAATTTTATCTCCAACATTAATGCCTTGAGCCCTTGAGTGATGAAGGATGCTATTGAAGACAGGTAGAACAAAGGGTAAGAGTTATCAAAAGTAACTGAAACTTCAGTAAGGATTCAAGGTAAGATCACCTAACAAATTCAATTTGGATAGGCTTAGACGGCGCTTAGAAACGTTTGCAATTTGGATACTTTAAGAGTGTTATAAACATCCTACAAGAATTACTATGGTACAAAACTAAGAGAATGGAATCACTAAAAATAGGATTAGCCAATAAAAGGAGAAGCAAATAACTCCCATATAAACAAAAAACAAGTAAAAAGAACAAACATCTCGATGGATCTTAACCTCAACATCCTTATCAATAACTCCCATCAAATTTAGCCTTACAAAAAGATGATAAAGTTTTTTCAAAGCAAGCAAGGTAAGTTTTGAAGCACAAAGACCCATCATAACCAATACGACTTCCTATTGAAGGATTGAACTAATCCTCACATAGAATCCAATTTTCAAGAGTCTCAACTGTATGGCAAATTATATATGACCTCAAGCAACTTTGAAAACAATTATTATGTAGAAGACATGGTAGTGAAGCTCAAAAGTTGGAAACAAACTGCAGCCACCTCCACTTCCTTAGCCCAAGCGGTTTCAAGGTCAATGAAGTATGCCAAGAGGATCACAAATAGCCACATGACCAGTCGGACTAGTTTAAAAAATTGTGAAAACTTAGAAGAACTGAACCCGACCCAACACAGAAGCCAAAAGACACCATCAGCAATCTTTCAGCCTTCTTACCTATTCAAGCTAGTTAAACCTCGGCCTACCCTCCATACCCAATAATGCAACAGATGCAAACTGTTACAATATTGTGTACGCAACATGACAACAGCTATAAGTCTTACAACTTTCTTTCTTGGATGTTAAAGAGAAGAAAATATAATAAATGAGCATGAAATGACCTTGCCAATGCAGCAGGCTCCCATATTGAAGGGACAGCTTGTTTCACATGGTCACGCAATACTAGTTGACTTTTTTCTAACGCAACAGTGTATAGTGTAATGAAAACCCCATCAAAAGCCAATGTTTTCGTGTAGGCTGCATCCTTTTGCCAACATCCAGAAAACTCGAACATAGTATTGAAGTGGCCAGAAGGTATTTTACCAGTTAATGATAATTCTTGGTTGAATTGTTCTGACATCTGCAAAGAGAACACAAACAAAAGAAAATTAGATGACTACCAGAAATTATTCTTCAATCGGTATATTATTCCAAGGCACAGAAACTAAAGGGAGGAGATTAGAGCATGATAAAGAGTGAATGAACAGCATGCAACTCTACAAGCACTCAAGTTACACGTTACAGATAAAAATAATTATCAAAGTACAATCATTAAAAAAATACTTGCACCATTTTGTTAAGATGTTACACCTTTTCTTAAGACTACAGTGCAATTTAAGGGAAGGAGGTAGAGAYAAAATAAATAGGGCCCATGTAATTGGAGAGAGATAGAGAGAGAATTGGCATAAAATGAAATTGTAACATCTGATTTCAAATTTCACAATAAGGAATGTATAACATCAAATTGAAAAAAAAAAACAAAAAAAAAAAAGGTCCCTACATTGAGACTGATTTAAGGATCAGGTAAACCAACTTTCTCAGTTAACCACTGTGATTAAAGTTTCATTCTCAACCAGTCTGCCTTGATACTGGTCAGAACCAAAGTAGCATTTTTAAACCAAAAAATATCAATTCTCAATGTACAAGGATGTTTGAAAATGTAAATGAAGAAATAAAAATTAATGCTCACACATTTTTAAAAAACTGTCAATGGTTCATGTAAAAAAGTTCAACATCATTTTCCTTAAGTAGGGGATCAATAAATTAACCGATTAATATCCCATAGGGCCAATTTAGAATAACCGACTTCTTTTGAACGGCCAGCCAAACAGATAAAGGGTTGCCAAAGCATTACATCTAAAAATTTAGCATGGCAGAATTTTTTTGGTGCCAAACAGTCACTTCTGAAACGCCATACCAGTCTCTAGACATTTTATCTCAATTTGAAACAATGAAATGCTCTATTGGAGTGT
Source organism: Bassia scoparia (assembly GCA_008642245.1). Taxonomy (NCBI): domain Eukaryota; kingdom Viridiplantae; phylum Streptophyta; class Magnoliopsida; order Caryophyllales; family Amaranthaceae; genus Bassia; species Bassia scoparia. The sequence goes on along the minus strand of SNQN01000795.1, from coordinate 37,406 downwards.
TCCAAGCTTTACAATTTGAAACAGTTGATATGTAAAATCTTGAAGAAAAATAATACACATGATTAGTTTTAACCTAACTTGAACAAATAATTTTCAAATATAACTGGAACTTAAAAGGTGATTCAAGTCTTACGCCAAAACAAAGCTCATTAAATTTCACGTCCCTCATCTTATATTGATATAGAATCTCAACAAAATTCAATAATACTTTTAGCCTCCCACCCAAAGAAACAAAATGTTCAATCCTATCAAGAAAAAAAAAGGGAACTTATCTAGCAATGGAAGAGCTTTGTTAATGAGGACACTATATTCAAATAACAAGGAGGCTCTATCAAGAATACAGTGACAAATAGGGTTGATACAAAGGATTGATAGGTTTTGATACAAAGGATTGATAGGACACTAAAAAACGGAGGGGTTATTGTTGTAACTTGCTCTAAATTTACATCAACTCTACAAGAAGCAGGATAGTGTTATGTTGATATAAAAAAGGCACACATACCCTGACAAACACACACATACTAGAAATGACATGACAATGCAAACATTCCATGGATGGTACAGATTAAAGAATGTCAGTTGCCAAATTCCTACCACAGCATCCACAGTCCACCAATTTCCAAGTCAGTTACTTAGCATCCCAACAAATCATTCACGGGCATTGGAGCTTTCATCATTCTCAACTCTCAGCTACTAATTTCACTATCTAAAGCGTCATTTCCCTCACCATCTAACAACTTCACAACATCACCCAGCTACATTTGTTATTCAACATTGCATAAATACTCAACTCAACACAAGTAGCACTACGCCAACTCAGCAACAAGCAGGCAAGCACCAAACAACGAACCCCCTCACAAAACAAACATGGCAGCACATACAACAAGCAGGATAAACCGCTCAAAAACTAAAACATAAACATAAACATAAACAACAAGTTCCTCAAAAGCATGATAGTGTTACCTGCTGAAAGGAAAGAACATCAGACCTAAACCTCGTTCTTTCACCTTTATCGCACTTTATCGAGTTCGGCACATTCGGAACACTAACTCCACCGGGCAACGAAATCTCCTGGCAACGATCCTCATCAATTTCAATCAAATGCGCATCATTCGAATCCCCTTTGCAGAATTTAAGCCTAAGATCAGCCGAAATATCATATCCACAACCAATTGATGCTATTGCAACTTCAGCCGCTTTCGCAGCCGATAATTTCAAAGCCATTTACTCCAGCATCACTCAAAAACAAAAACAAAAACCACAACTCAATACATGATTATTGTTGAAGCAAGTTTGAACAGCTCAAGTTGGTTGGCTAATTGAAAGGCTGAAATCAAGCAGCAGTACAAAAAGAAAAAAGTCTGGTCAAATGCGAAAACCCTAGAATCGAAAAAGAAGCGGAAAACGAAGGAGGAGGGAAATAAGGGGTATGTAGGAGAGTAAGGACATGAAAAGCACAGATCCTGAGAATGGAGGAGAGAGAATGGAAACCCTAGAAAATGAGGAATCTCGAAGTGAGAGCAGGAAGGAGGAGGAGGAAGAAGGATGAAGAGGGAAGGTTTGCTACTTTGGTGTGGTGTGGTCACACAGTGTGCGAGAAGTAGCGTAACTGCTGATGTCTTTGAGTTAAGATTTGCTCGAATTTGTTGATTTTATTAGTTATTATTATTATATTATATGGTTGGTCAAAATGTTGGAATGGTCAAATCTGGGATAAACTATGTTGTGTATGAAGCCATCAATATGTTTGGGCGGTTGATCATGCTACACTAATTGACTATTCCCCTCCGTCCTTATTCATCTCCAGAACCATTGTTATTTATCGCCCCCAAAAATTTACTATCGCCTCGTATTTTAGGGTGTTGCTAAATGCACTCAATTTTTACAAAATGCACTCAAAAAAAATATCTGTTAATTAATTAAACTTAATTTTCTATTAATTAGGAAAAAAACCTACCTAACGTTACTAACCTGTCGGCTTACCTGACTAATTTACGTATAAGCAGTCAACCTTATAGTTTWTTATGGGATTGTTTCCCCWGATTTTTAGTACTTAGCCTAGCCTAATAAATTGCTAACTAACATAATATCTATTACCTCTGTTTAAAAAGATTCYAAYTCAAAAAATAACGTTTAAAAAATTTTCAAAACATAGGGTAGATAATCACTATCTCAGTTTTTACAATTGCTTTTACTGTATTATTTTTGAAAAAAAAAATATTGAAATAGTAAAGTTGAGAGAGTCCAAACAATAAATAGAAAACCAAAATCAGTAGGCATAGAGAGAAAATTAAAATATAAGAAGCAAAACATGTAGGTGCTTCTGTTTAATTAGAAATTAATTAATAATTAATTAAATTTTAGTTTTTTTATCTTTTTATTTTTGAGTGCATTTTGTAAAATTTGAGTGCATTTAGCAGTTATGGTATTTTATCCTCTTTGCCCCAGTGCCCCTCCAATTTGTTTGACTTTGGGGCCCTAACATTCTCTCATTCATTTATCTTCACCGACCAACTCTTCCAAAATCACCCAACCAACACTCCTCCAAATCATCCAACTACCACTACAATCACCTAAGTCAGTATGGAGGACGATCCTRCAACAAAGAAGAGAACACTAACATTACGAATGAAAAACGCAGTACTTGTGGCCAACACTCCTCCAAATCATCCAATCACCACTACAATTACCAATTGCATATAGTTAATTTGGGAAGCATACAATTCAGTATGAATTTGTTTGAATTTCTGGGTTTGTTAGTTTTGAATTTGGTTGAATTTGTATTTTTGATTGAATTTCAATTTGTATGTTTGTCTATTATTATGTAATTTAGATCTTATTCTACTTGTATGACATTCAATTATTCAAACGAGATTGTTCTTATCACATTTGATCTTGAATGTCTGGGTTCGTCATTCAGGTTGTTCGATTTATAAGGTTTACTGGTTGTTTCTAATTTTTTTGTTTTTTTTATAACTGCGCCTTGAATTCACCAATCMTTCACAGTCATTGTGTCTAGATTTCACTCAGAGGTCATGGTCTGTTAGCCAAATCTACGCTCGACAACCACGGTCCTTGAGCGTAGATGAAACCAAGCGACCATGATGTCTTGGTTAAATCAAGACGCGTGATTCATATTTTGTTATTCGTAGATGAAACCAAGCCACCATAATTCGTAGTTTTAATTAGGTTTTTTTGTTATTCTTACTATTATTGTTTTTTTACATGTAATAATAATAATAATAATATTATTATTATTATCATCATCATCATCATCATCATCATCATCATCGTCATCATCATCATCATCATCATCATCATCATCATCATCATCATTATTATTATCATTATTATTAGTATTATTTTTGACAAGTAATAACCTTAATCTGAATCGATAATTTGTACCCTTTCTTATTGTATGTCTATGCATAGCGAGTTAGCGGTCTCGATCTAAATCCCGAGCAACCTTTTCCTTTTATCGGTCACAAGACAAATAAACATCAACTTTGCCTCTACCACATGGCTTAATACTGGAAATCGACTAGAAGAAACCTAGACTTTGTGCCACGCCTCTTGCKCACTCAATGCCCTCATCACGGGTTTCAAATCCATCCCCAGCATCATGGATGAAATATGAGTTGTAATTTACACCGTCGCCTCCATAATCGGGTACCTAAACCACATCAAAATAATATATATATATATATATATATATATATATATATATACACACATATATCACTACAAGAAAAACAGTTTTTCGCAACGACAAAAGTGGTTACTAAAAATCCTTTGTCATTGCAAAACATATTTTTTGCAACGACATTTGTCGTTGCAAGGTCGTTGCGGGTGTTGGCGTCACTAAAAATGAGAGCAACGACTTTTGTCGTTGCAAAAAATAAGTGTTTTGCAACGACTTTTATCGTTGCTATAAAATTGTCGTTGCCATACATAGTAGAATAGTGTTTCAATTAAAAGGGTATATGGCAACGACAATTTGTCGTTGCAAAAAAGATCAACAGTTTTTGCAACGACTAGTGTCGTTGCTAAAGATAATCATATAACTCTGTTAAATTACATGGATATTCATTTTTAGTAACGACTTTTGTCGTTGCTAAATAAAAATTGGTATTTTGGAACAACTTTAGTTGTTGCAAAAGATCAATACCTGCGCATTATAAAATTAATAATATACATAATAATTATTATTATCATTTATTTATTTAGTAAGCTCTAAATTGTAGACCTGTTTTAAGAAGCAATATAAGGAATTTTAATTTTAAATAATATCAAATTACATTGTAGCATAAACTTTTTCAATACATATAAAATAGTCACATCTAACTTTGAAAATTCATTGTTTCAAAACATTACATTAATATCTTTACATCACTTCCCATTGTTGCTCCAAAAGTATCATCAACCAATGTTCCAAGATCATTCAAAGTTCGACAATATATATGTACCATAATAATATCAACCGATTGTAGATCTCCGACCACTCCAAAAGAATCATACCCAACATATGAAAAATCATCGCGTGAATACATTCAATTATCTGCAAAGATAGTTTTTCTCTTATTAGTAACAAAGTCGCTTCATGAAAACCTTTATTGAACAAAACTAATACAAGCTAACTACATGCTACAACAACCATATAACATGAATATGGAAACAAAACAAATTCAATCCATAACAATAAAAATTTCGGRAGCACCTCCCCTAAAGTTGGATATATCCACCCAACTCTAAGTTGATTTTGAACCTGTAAATTAACCATTTAACCCAACACAACTAACCCAACAAATATCCAACAACAAAACAGCCCAAGTTTATCCATTATACACCACAAAATTCAAAAATTAAGTCATCTGACCACCTTAATAACCAACAACCAACAACCAACAACTAACAAACAATGAGAACAAATTAGACAAGGAAAAAAAATCTGGTGAAATAAATTTACCTTCAAATATCTCCAAGATTAGCTTATAACTCTACCACTAAGCTGTTGTAATAATTCTTTCTTCATGGCATCCATTGCACGTTGTGTCTCCTCTTATTGTTGTTGTAATTGTCTTGTTGTTGCCTCTTGAGTCTCTTCTAGTTGTTTTCTTGTTCTTTCTTGACTTTCTTGCAGCTCCTTAATCAATTGTTGTTGTTCTTGAATTGTTTTTTATTGATCATGTATCAAACTTCGATGCTCAAGTAGTTGTCTTCCCTTACTAAAGCCTGGTAAAGCAGTTCCCTTGCCACGAAAATYTCCTGATCTAGGCTTTAGCACATCAAGAAGTATCTCCTCTTGAGTCATTGTGTCACCATGAGTAGCAACAACATTTTTTAATTGTTCCCGATACAAAGAGAGATAAAATATCACCATAATTATAATAAAACAAGTACAATAATAAAACATATATACCACAAAATATCTTTATAATATCAACATACATGAGTTTCCTTTGAACGAGATTCATCGGCCCATTCTAATTTTCCATTTTCGTTTTCAGTTGTATGTTCAATAAGCCAAATRACATCGGCGGATGGCTTCACTCCATTGTTTTCTTCAGTCTAATTTAAAGGAAAAATGCATAAGGGCAAAATATTATTTTTCATGTTGTGGAGATCTACTTTATAAATATTGTTACTTAGCAAAATGATCTTARCATTATATGTTCAACTTCGGCAAATGACAAGTTTCCAGTGGTTTGTGTTGTTCTCTTCTTAGACAAACGATTTTTGGAGTTACGTTGGCTTACTTTCTGAATAATTAACAAAGAAATTTTTAGCAAAGATCATAAAATCAATGTACTTTGAACAAAATAATAAAAGTGAAACGAAACCTTAAATTCCTCTGATCCATATTTTGCAACACAATGCATGCTTCCATTGTTCTTCGGGTAAARCTGGAGGTGAATTGGCAAGTCGTTGTTTGTCATCTTGTCCACATCTCTTGTAATAATAGTGCAATCGAGTTTTCCATAAGTTATAAAGGTGTTGCATAGTGCCGATGGAAAAGGCTTGCATCTTTATGTAAGAGCTTCCCTCCTTGACTTCAAACTTGTTCTAATAAATAAAGATATATGTGTCGTTAAATTTTCAATAATAGCAAAATTGCTAAATAATAGCCATAATCACAATAATAACAACCTGAATTTCTCGCCACATTGATTCTCCCGCTTTGCAAATGCTTCCTTCCAATCTTTCAKATCCAAAGGAGCCTTTGTTCTAACAACACGGCCACATTCATTAACCAAATGTTGAGCATTCTCACCAATTGCGCGATCAATGTCATCAGGAATGTAGATTTTCAACTTAGATTTTATCTCTTTTAGTAACATATCGACAACATAACTTTTGTACTTTCCCCTTTCTCCTCGATGTTTAACTTTGCTTGTGGCTAGAATAATAATAAAATAGTAATTTTATTAGGTAAAAATTAGTAAGCGAAAGTGTTTTCATGAACTTATTTACCATATATCACTACTAGATAGAAATGTCTACGATAATGTAAAGAGAAGATACTTGAAAGACTAATACCACATTGAGAAATTTCATATACTTACCTTCACCATTTTGAGGAGAATCATTAGCTACTGAGTGTGATGAGCCATTGTTCTCCCTATTCCATCGATTAGCATTTTCTTCCCTTCTTTGGATAGGTTGATCTTCAACAACAACATTTGCTCCTAAAGCCTTTGAAATTCTTGTATTCAACTTGTTTGTTCTTTTCCTCTTCCCAAGTTGTGCATGTATGTCTTAGTGATGCAACATTCAAATCAAAAGTGATCAATGTTTTTAATTGACATAGTATAATGTTTGAGTTAAAAAAATGCACTATAATATGCATAAGAAAATACCTTCATTTGACGCAAATCCTGATCGAAGATCATTGTGAACTTCTTGATTCTCAACATCCATATTTGGGCTCTCYTCTTCAGTTAAGGGAATGTCATTGATTTGAGGTTGACATGCATAAGTCCGTAATCTTGGGATGAAACTGGGATTTTCAACTTGAACCGAACTTCCAATATTTTTGCGATTCCCCAAATTTTTGGCTCCACCTCTTCCAACCATGAGTCACTAATCTTCCACCTATAAGATACATTAAAAAATATTAATTTATGAAAAAAAATATAATTGATGCATATCAAACATTACACATTAAAAAATATAATAAAAATAAAAATCAACTAACTCATATTCAACACACAAAAAAAATTAATTAAAAACACTCAAATATTAAAAGGATAAAACAAGTATATGTTATATTCAAGTAAGCACACTAGATATAAAAAAGGAAAAAACGATTCAATTATCAGATGATGACTTCTTCTTCTTCTTCTTCTTCTTCTTCTTCTTCTTCTTCTTCTTCTTCTTCTTCTTCTTCTTCTTCTTCTTCTTCTTCTTCTTCTTCTTCGTGGACGGGGTGGGGGTGTGTCCAAAATGTTCCATGAAGGCCTTCCTATTAATCCAATCCCCTTTTAAAGTCTTATTAGTGTACAGAATAACAGGACATCCCACTTTCTTGGTTTGCCTAGTTTTAAATTTAGCTTCTTTTTTGRCAAGAGAGTTAGTGCTAGTGACTTTACAGCCATTGACCCTTATGCACGTATCCTTCTTGCATAGCACTCATACTTGAAGGTATAACTACGCAAGTCCATCAAATAACATCCATTTTTTGCATTTTTGCATACTGTCCCTAGTAATCCCAAAACCTTCCTATTCGGCATATGACCTGAAATAGCACTCCACTTGAGTCCATTCCCTAAAACGCATAACTACAATAGGTGTCTCGATCAATTAAATGTCCACTGGCTTGGACATCATCTTGCCTATCAGGAACAAGTGCCGAGTTCCTTGCTTCATCATCTACCACAACATCATCAATTCCATTTAAACCAGCCTCCGGATCACACTTCTCATTGGGAGAATCCTATGCTAGTACTTCATACGAAGCTTCAACATCATCACCAATATTCACTACTTCAACTATATCATCATTGTATAATTTTTTGGTGCCAAAGCAACACTAATTTTACACACTGCTTTTACCTCATTATCGCTTATTTCTTTTACTTTTATTTCTTACATTAATATTACTCCCTCTATAACACAATTCWCGCAACGATTTGATATAAAGTAGAGAAAAAAAATGTCTAATAGTTGAGAGAATTGTGTTYCGGAGGTAGTATTAGATTATTAGGAATTTGATCACTGTTATCCCATCCTTGTGTAGGATGGTTACTTTCTCCACAAAAGGAAGCAAACGTCACAATCAATTCAAACTTCACGCGTAGAATTTACAAGTCTGACATTTTCTTCCTTTTCCATTTTGTACTTTAATTTCAACAATCTTGTTTAACCATTTAAAAGTTTTGTTCAGTTCATAATATGATTCAACTGATAGTTTTACCCCTCAAACTTACACAAAAATTCCATTTTGTCAAATGTTTTTTTTCAAACACATGAATACATTTTGGTTCATTGTATTTTGATGTTCTTATTAAGAGTTGTGATTCAGACTATGTACGGTATGATTATGAGGCCACAACTCATAATCTCTTCCTTTTCATTGACTTTATTATTTTCATATCTTAATTTTTACATGTAAATTCTTACTAACATCTAAATCATGTACTTGTACAATAATAGTTCGAGTACTTTATTTCTTTCTTATTTTTATTTATCATTGTCAGATCACTACGAACATTTTTTTGTCTATGAATAAAGCAGTTCAATTTAGGACGATTTTTACGACTTCTAACCCTTTCTTGTTTTATTATTCTTATTTCTATCGATTGCATAGACACACACACACACACACACACACACACACACACACACACACACACACAAAAGCATTTAGTGGCACACGAAGCTGTGCGTCCAACCAAGCGCCGTGTTCCACGTAAAAATCCGTTATAAACAATTTATTAGTTTGTGTATCTTATGAGCAATTCGTCCAATCTTTGATTGCTTTCAACTTTTGCTTATTGCCCCTAAATCACTAAAAAAGAAATGTTATTAATGCAACAATCATATATAAAGTATAACTAAATGTAGTAAATTAGTATTTTGCATTGCATTCCATATAATAATATAGGCAAGCAACGTCCCAACTTTTACATTGCATAACTAATGTAGCTAAACTGACAAGCAAGCCGTCCCAACTCGTACATTGCATAACTAATTAGCTAAATTGTAGCATGTTTTTCTTATTCAATAAGTAATGTACCAAATCCGCATCCAATATAAACTTGAAATTCAGTAACTTGTACATTCCATATATCATTGTTAATAGATGTCGCGTAGTTTTTCTAAAAGCGATAAACACAATATGTATACTAATATATTGTAATTCGCATTTCACGTGACAATATGTGACGAGAAATATATGAACTTTAACTCGTAAAATCTTTAGCAATTAGCTAGATTCTTACATATTTTTGATTAGGTCCACTTTGTTTTGGGTTACAACATATATACAATAGAGGAAGACAGCTCGTAACATACTTATCATCAAGTTCTAATGTACATCTTTGACATCCATTTTCCAACCATAAAGGGTTGTGCTTTTTTGATAAAATTTACACGCTAATTAAAATAATAATATTTGAACCTCGAGTAATTGTTGTAAACACTTTAAGATTGCGCCACGTTCCACATGATAAGCTAGTATGCGCCAAGTAATTAATAACTCGTACATTCAATAAGTAATTCCTAGGCTTCATTACCCGATTCCTAACAAATTCGGAGCTGTTTTAACTGCCTCCATTAACTAAGGACAGATGCAAATTAAGCCGTCTTCATCTCATACAAGCAAGAGAATTGGCATATATTTGCTTGAGTGTTAGTGAGTCAGAGAAATCCACAAGTAATCACAACTCCTCCAGCTCGACTGTTGCTAGCCCAAATGACGTTTGTGCTTCACACAAAGAATTTACAAAGTCAATTACTAATTCGCCAACCAATTTCCCTAGTACTAATCCTCTCTCAGCATTGATACAACCCCTTCAGTAGAGAAAATTTTGGAGCCAGCATGATCCCTCACATCACCTTAGGAAACTGCACATAAAGCCTTCGCAATTGCAACCTGTCCATCAGATGAACACTGTACCTGAGTAGACCAAGCAAAGGAGGTATGCGACCACCTAATAAAACTTTCACCCGGAGTTTATTCTCCTTGCAAAAAGATCCTAATCCACGAGCGACTTTTACCTTTACGACTTGCGACCCTAACCTCAAAAGAGAAATAGCCACTGGAATTGCTTTTGAGTGAGACCCTACAACACTCAGAGCATTATCATATGCATTTCAACAAGATTCAAAATTTTCCTTAAACAAAACTCTTTCTCTTAAAATGAGGAAGAACATCTGGATCCCATCTGGATCAACTGCCTCAACCACTCAATGCATTGGGCAGCACTTAATATGGATCCCATCTAGATCCTCCGTGCTAGTTGTTTGACCAAGTTCATCAACCATAAAAGCAATTATCTTATTTATTATAGAGAGGTAATAGCATTGCAATAAGCACATCAACCATAAAGCTCAATATGATAAAGCTATTAGAGAGGTAATAGCATTGCAATTAGCACATCAACCATAAAAGCAATTATCTTATTTATTTCGATAATTAACTTTATGTATGGATTTTGCAAAGATAATGTAGCTGTCTTTAAACAAGTACTTCTGTTGAGTGTCTGTAATGCATGCATGTTTCATAAAATGATGATKATGATCATGATGATCTAACATAACAAAAGCACAACACACACGTACGCGCCCCGGCCCCTTCACCTCCCACACAACATATAATTGTCACCAAGCACACAATTTATAAACAAACCTCAATCCATACATCTCATTTAATTGACTTTAGCAATCACAACATAGCATCCAAAAAAACCCAATGCTCTTCGACACTCAACTGCTTTAATTCTTCTCAAGAACTCCAGCCTGTTTTCCTCATTCAACCTACATAAAAAATTAGATAACACGATCACTCCTATTAATAAGCTAGACCATTATCGTGGAAAGGACCTCTATATGTATTAAWAACTAACCTACAAAAATTAGTTCAGAATCCTTACTAACCATAATAAAGAAGAGGGTAGTGGTACAAAATGCTTTCTAATCTAACGGTTTGAAATTAGCATTAATCATAAGTCCATCGTCTATTAGAACTATCTTTTACCATAAAAAGGTTGAATCTTGATATGATACTCAAATAAAGTAACACTAAATACTTGGGAGAAAATAAAAAATTAAATTTTGGACTTATAATGCAAGTGTAACCAACATCAACAGAGAAAAAAAAATCATCTAGTAACATAATAAGAGTTGGATCTTCATATAATACTCAAACCTCTAAAGTACAATCTAATCATATAAAGCAAAATGCAAGAATCTTTCTTAATAATATAACAAGAGTAGGACAAATTTCGGCCTTTTTTTGTTAACTATGCAGATTTTACTCTTTTTTATAATTATTGTAAAGGGCACTATAATTATAATAGAACTCCAGCTATGATTTGAATAAAATTAAAATATAGCTCCAGACCTAAGTGAGGCAGRGAGGGAGAGATTAAATAAAAATAAAGTTGGTACAGAGGGGGATGGAGTATGAATCATCCAGATTAAAGCTGAGGTAATTTGATTAATTAGGGAGTAAAATAGAGGAAGCTGAGATAATTGGTTAGAGATTGTAAAAATGAGGAAGCATTACGAGTGGGAGGAAATTTTCTAGGCCTTTCTCGTTTTTCTTTACTTGTTTTGTAGGGTGGAACATTGATATTTTCAAGCCTAACAATATTATTGTTTTTAAATGAAAGAATGCCATATATTTCATCACATTTTCCCTTCCTCTTTTATTCTTGATTATCTCGCTTTCCTCTTCTGATTTCGTCCTCCTTTTTTTATAAAAAAATTCATTATTATTCTATTTCTAGGAACCACATAAAGAAAAATTACAAAGATATTTTCCTTTGAAAAGAATATTTCTTTTAACCAACCTAATGAAGACTACCTAATATATTAAGAATAAGTATTGAACTGTGTTATTTTCCTCTTCTGATCAGAATTTTGTCTTGAATTCTCACAAGTGAGAATAAAATTAGCTCAGTTATTTCAACGTCGTTCATATAGGGAAATCACCATGACTTCCATCCCTCGTTATATCAAATCAAAAACATCTATTCAATGTAACACCCATAATCCACATGCCTTCCATTCTTCCAAACAATCATCAATCACCCCGGCCAAATCAAATAGTAGCCAGGCCAGCCACTGATATTTAACCCGTGCAAGAAGCAATACATCATATAAGTAAGCAAATCCAAGAGCTATAGAGTCCTAATAAACAGGAAAAAAGGAGAAAAATACTTGAGGATGGTCTACAATAAATGATACTGACAAAATTCGTAAGATGGTAATCCTTGCACCTAAGTTAGAAGTTTATTACACCAAATAACAAAGTACAAATGAACCGAGAATTGAAATCAATCAAGAAACAAATACATAAATTTCAACCTTTATACTAATGCAACAAATTGTCGTATATCAAATTTATTAGACCACAATTATAAACTCTGAAACCAATTGCATAATATCATCCGAAAAAACATCGAGAAAGAAAAGGGTGAAGTCAAGATCACTTTTGAAAAAAAAAGGCATGAACTTTGGTCAAAAAGGCATACTTCATTACTTCTAATAGTTGAGGTTAACACAATAAGAGCTACAAAACTATATATGGAAGTATCTCACATAATAATCACACCATCTAACAACAAAACACTTGAGCAACCATCTTAACAAAACGACACCAAAAATATTCAAAAGAACACAATCACTAACAAAAAACAACCTAAACTTGTCTCGAAGTTGTACACATACCTTTTAACAGCAACAAGACACCGATTTTTAGGAATAAGTCTATAATAGGAAGCCTCTTCCCCAATTGATTCAGACCTTGCATTAAACTGAACATATATTACAAACACACACCATTAAGTATCATTTGAAATTGAAATATTGGGACCAAGTTTACATAACTTTTAAAAAATAGTGAAGCTTAGAAGTATTGGGACCAAGATCACAAAATCTAAAAAAAAAACAGTGGAAAAAAAAGGAAAATTACCTATTCACGCTATTAAGATTTAAGAAGAGAAACTTCAGATCTTAGAGAATATTACATGAAGATCACAGTCCATCACTTCAACCACGTAAGCTTCACCCAGTAACTTGTCATATATGCTAGCCAAAGAGCCCAAATCTGTTACCACCCTCCAGGGGGTCCATAAATTTGTTGGTTTTCATAGTAACCTGTCATTACGTTATGCATAGATTGGAACTCTAACTTTCGAAAACCCATAAATTAAACCCTAAAATGCAAACCCTAACTTTTGAAAACCCATAAATTAATTCCCACAATAACAAATTAAAATGCAAATCCTAACTTTTGAAAACCCATAAATTAATTCCCACAATAACAAAATAGAAAAATAACAAACAAACAACAACATCAGCTTCAAAATAAATAAAGAAGACCAAAAACCCCAAAATCACATCAAACCATACCTTCAATCAACAACAGAAAACATAGAATACCTTGTTCATCAACAACCATGTGTTTCTTCTACGACACCCCCGCGATGAAGCATCCCTCTCGAACAACCCAAACGGGTGCAGGGTATGCAACAAAATTCTAGCAACCTGAAAAGGCATACTCCAACCACTCTTCGCAAGTAACCGACCTGACCCTTAAATTAAGCTAGCCGGCGTGTACCTATACCCATCCTAAAGCACTAATAAAATGTAGGTTGCAACAAGATCGAAACGCGAAGCCTTAAATTTAGGGTAAGAATGGTTTAGTATAGGAATGATGCATGTTCATTGAAGATCCTACACGTATATAGATATAACACATTATAACATAAGACAACACTACTTGCATGCTGTAATACCCAAGGAATAGGCAATTTGTAATTACATTTGAAGGAATAACAAAAACTGGCAACATATTAAGTGATGAATATAATATTAGCATTTTAAGTGGATTACATACTAACGGTACGGTGCATTCGATCTGTTGAGACCAAGTCAAAAAATAAACCCAAACAACTCTTTCTCTGCAAATCGCGTACTAAACCCATCGTGTACCTCATGATAAGACTTAGTAAATAGCTAGATATTGATAAGTCTTCCATTCAAGTTCCTACCGGCAAGGTAGAATTTTACATAAGTTTGTTCCCCACACACACACACATCACACACACCCACCCAAACACACACAACACACACACACACCCACAACACACACACACCACCACACACACTCACAACCAACACACACCACAGCACACACACACACCAAACAACACACACACACACCACAACAACCACACACAATTCCTTAGTTTCATCCTATTTTCAATCCGCCCATACATACACACCATTCATAAACCAAGAATTATGATTCCATTTATGACGCTTAGTCAATTTTTAAAAACTATTTAGTATTTAATTCATTTAATTCCCTTGTTCCCAAAAATTATGTAAGAAAAGCCCATCAACTTATAAATTTTAATGTGTATTTTAATCCCATCGTCCCTATCTATATATTTCTACACACTCTTCAAGCCTAGAGGTCAACCTCACTCGACCAACGCATAATATGCTTCTCATGTATAGATTCCTATTATCCGCATAACTGTAGTGAGAGAGGATATTCTTAGATTGTGCGAAATGTTTCTCCCCTCCTATTACTTACGTCCGGACTCCACACACATTACTTCATCTATCTGCAACTCATCTGTGTGTGATGTCTTTACTCTTTGTGAGCTTTAGATATATCGCTAGTTCTTAGTGTGACCTGAGACACCCTTGCGTATGCACGACTCTTTAATCCGTCAATCAGATCGTATCTATACTCCCAGTAAACATATACCATATCATGCTGAACGCAGTATCGTTGTCTAACATGGACCCCTCCACCTGAGTGTGCATCCGAGGTTCGATTCGTATTCCTACATCTTGAAAAACAAAAAATCTTACATATAGAGTGCCACACACATCAAATCATTTATAAACATTGCACAATTATCTATATATTTCTATACTATATTATAAATAATCTGCCCGCTTACAGTGCTTTATAGTCTTACGACAAGTAAACCAATAAACAATTAATCAAATAATCCACCAATAATCGAGTGACTCCGAATAGAGAAAAATTTACTAGTTTAGTTAGCTTGAGTGGTTTTGGACAAAAGTATGATGCTAGTTTTTAGTTTTACTAGTCTAGAAAAACAACTTGTTCCTTCATACAAGTACCACAATGTCCCACATCGTGATTCACATTCGTGTCCGACCATGTCTATCCTGTCGCACTGTTCCTAATATACCAACGATGCGAACACGCTCGCTTATTCATGTTCTACACATATTCATAGCGTGCATTATCACCTATGACGTTTGCATTCAAACGTTCACGTTGGTCGTTGGCGTCCCTGTTCTTCTTTACAATTCTTACTTCAGTGAATTCCATTCGATTGCACTATCTAGCATTATGCAATAACGTACAAACTTTAACTTGATTCAATTGATTGATTATATGACTAATCATTATTGTTATATTGATTTTATAATCTAATTGAATTCATTTTTTTCTACTCATCATTCTATTATTGTTACCATATAGTTTTACGGATTCTTGGAGTATAAATCTAAGCTAGTTCATCCAGACTACACACATCCTAACTGAAATATTTAACTAGATATGTCACACATACTCTTAATTCTCCTCATACAAGCCTTCAGTCAATATCCCCTTCACCAGTATATGTGTCTTTCAATAAGTGAGATTTGATAAATACTCTAAGATTATTTAATCTACCACTTAAATTCTATTGATATAAATCATAAGATTAATGTCAAATATTGATTATTACTGTTACAAGTACTTCCTATTAATATTAATGTGTCTAGACCAAGATATATAACATTTATAAATAATCTATTTCGTAGCATTCTACTTCAAATAATTAATATACTTTTAAATATATAATTAGCCCAATACATGCGCGCAGACACAGAACCGGCAGTTTCGTATTAAGTTTTGAACTTTCGATTCACAAATTAAGACTGAACATGCAGCAAGGTTATATTCACTTACCATTTCCACGGTATTCATCATTATCTGACTAAAATTGTTATAATATTTGTGACCCTTTTCCTTGGACGCTTTTGCAAAGTGTCCAATTTTTTTTGGTGCCGCCCAAAACTAATTTCATATTTGGCACGCTTTTTGTATCCTCCCATTTATGATTTATAGTTCTAATTAGTGTGAAAGAGACGATTCTCAACGACTCTAGCTATGTCACAAGACATGCGCTGTCTTAGAACAAAATTTTTTATTTTCTCCATTTATACCTCCCGCTTTTACCTCTATATCTATTCATTCTCTATTTGTTCTTTTTCATTTAGAGTATCTATCAATACACTACTGATGATAAATTATTGAATAAGTCAACTTTAATTTTGCTTTTCGTGTTGATATATTTGTGGAATTCAAAGGAATCGTTATGACATGCTTACTCGATCTCATCATCTGAAGTAAGATTTATTTACATTCTTCATATAATAATTTTCCTTCGTTTTATTGCAATATCTCATCAATTGTTATATATTCATTCTCATTCGATTATACTGAATATTATCATATTTCAGCCGCCGTATTGTTCCTGCAACCTCGCGATTGATTTGCAAATTCCACCAGTAGCCTATCTGATATAGCCATTTTTGCTAAATTCATTCGCCATTCCAATTTGCTTTAAATAAATTATATATTTTTATATATAATTTGTGTTTGTTTATCATCGAGAATATTCTTATTTAATTATATAGTAGCAGATCCCTATAACCACATTGCGTGTATTTGGATTCTATCATGAAAGATTTGTACCCACCTCTCGATAGAATATGTGTTTGTGTGGTTTGATAGTCTTATATCAACAGAATTTATTTGTTGTCCTTTGGTAAAGATATGGCACACATTACTCAATTCTATATTATTATTCTATTGTATGTCATCGTTTTTAGGTAATCATGTGAGGTGCGGTTTACCATTTTCATAATTGTGAATCTGGTTCCTTTTTATTCTGTCTCATATCGTGGAAGGTTCAATTAAGTACAATATGGTTTTTTGTTAGTTTTCTAAGATTTCGCTTGTTTCCTTTTTGTTTTAGAATTAGATTATAATTACTTTGATATTGCTTTGTTTTACTGTAATTGTTAGTTATGGCGACTAATTGAATTCAAAGTAAAGTATAGGTTGTTTTTCTGAGATTGTCTGTATATTCACATCAGAAAAATACCTGTATAAATAGATATGGAATTCACTAGCCTTATAATCAGATACAACCGAGCATATGCTGCACCTACTAACTGCACCTCCCGCCCCCTTATGCCTTCTGCATCTGTGCTTGCAGATACTAGACCCAAGGTGTATGCGGTCTGTCGTGTTGATTGCTGTTCTCTAAGAGCTGCTCCTCTGCAGTTGCTCTATCCGTAGTTGCTCTCCCTACTCCCATTGTACCGTGATGCATAACCTGAACCGGCCGCCTTTGCGAGCCCCAGGCCAAGCCGCCTTGTTCCCGTTCATGGCTTATTGTCTACTATCTACGCACCCTCCACTGCATTCTTGTCCATTTACCATGGATCAAGTCACGTATCTGCCAAATGTCTAAATGCTCCAAGACACTATAAACTCCACGTTCATCACCCTCCTGGTAACGCTCATCACCATCCCCTCATTACCACTTTACCACGATCGCCACGCATTCACAATGATACCAACCAAACCTTAATGATATTTGTCCATGCCACCTTCCCCACATGCAGTTTTTAAATAATCTTCCTTATAAGAACCCGCATATTCCCAGGACAAATTATTCCTTTAACAAGAGTACCGGTGATTAGGATATATTGACTTCAAGAATTATCAAAAAAGATAAATAGTTGGGCGTTTAAGGAATTATTTGTGCACCTTTTTTATCCATTCTGAGTTAAACTTAAAGTTCTATTCCAAATAAACTTTTTTGAGTATAATACCTTTCATTTTCCATCATATACTGCTGTCTCTTTCTTTTCTACGTATTCAACACTCATGCTGAGTATTACGTATATACGCTGCTTTTGCTCACTTTCCATATAAATTTGTTGTTGAAAGATCTTTCGGATAATTACTTCTATACTTAGACAGTCGCGTTATAAGTAATTCCGCGTGCGTGCATATATAGATGATAGTTTTTTATACGCTTCATGCTCGAATTAGCTACTCTTTTACGCACCACAATTTTACATTGCGTATTATGACGTTCACTGACTTCTTGCAATTTGAGGTTTCTATTTCGTGCTCAGTCACTATTAAGTCCGAATATACTCTACCTTTTGACGTAGCTTCTCTGCTTAGTTGCTAGCTCTGTCGAAAAGCACGTGACGTCTTCGTGTACAGAAATACTACAGCACACTACGTTTAAGCACGAAGTTAAATAAATCTACTGAAAAGTCCTTTGTATTAGCATCAGGCTCGCAAAGAGCATGATTTCGACTTTCTGTCGATGACGTACTAGACAATGGATATTAGCACAAATAAGATAGCGATACTCTTACGCAACCCTTATCAGAGAGGCCACCAACACTTTAGGGTGACCTCATTAAAGTGCCTTAGAACAATGTATTGTAATCTGCCGTTTTCACCGAAATTAAACCGGTAATGGCATTAGAAGTTGTGAACCATATGTACTATTGCCTTTTTAATATCGCATAAGTCTACTAAGAGTTTCTTGTGAATCATTGCGTGAACTAACAGTTCTTACTCCTACTAAGAAGGTTTGAACTGTAAATATAGGAAAATATACACTACTCTCCAGTATAATGCCTGGAAGAGTTACATTCCGCATCCTATGAGATTTAATGAAGTACCATAGATGAATTTGCTAACTCTCACACCTCATCTTGTGTCTCTCCTCGTACTTTATCGGATTCTTTTATCAATTTTCGAACTCTTAGATAGATGAGAATACATCAACTCCGATCTTCCTACTCTACTGTGTTGGGCATACGCGAGAAGTCATGATCTTTTAGATAAATATTACCTTAGTTCGTAATCTAAAGGAAAAGTAGTTTAAAAAACAGGGATAAAAGATGTAGTTATGCTCATAGAGAGAGCCCTTATTTTTTGCCTATCTTTACTGTTAATCTCTAAATCCAATAGAGTTCCTGAACATTATTCGGAAAATTTTGAAGTCGTTGCCTCCGTATCTCGTGGTGAAAGGAAAAATGAATTTGAACAGATGTAGGTTGCTCGTTAGCCCTCCTTACTTTGTTCGGGTGGGTTAGATGTGCTACCGCTTTGACTGACTTCAGGATAAGAGAAATCCTAAAATTTACACAACCCATCCTAATAACCGACTTGTAATGCCACCTGTATAGTTTTGCCCTAGGGGGGTCGCAATGAGCAGAGTTTTAGCACTCTTTCTACATCTGTTTATTATTAAAGGAGTCGTAGTATCTTGCCCCATATCTGCTATTCCAGTGTTCCACGTAAATATTCATTTTTCTTTGACAGATATGGTGAGGAACGCTTATTCTATTAATAATATGCCTCCTCGAGAACATAGCAATCGCTTATACCACTAAAAGCACTGTACTCGCAGATCTAAGAAGATCGTACTTGTCACGTTCTGAGGACAGTCCGGTACGATACGTTCCACCATAGGAGAGAGAAACATATGTAACTCAGAGGATGGTTATCCTCCTGCCTGGGCAGCCATGTGACCTAGTATTCATATTAAGGCATAGATAAGCACACACCCACATGATGCTGCTCTAGGGCTATGCTCACGCTAACCTACTTGGTGGCCTGCTTACATGCTGGACAGATGAAAGGAATATAGGCTGTGACTTATGTTGCGTATTTTCCTGATTCCACTGGTGCTGCCTAATTGCGTCGGTTCTACTGATCGAATATGTGACGGACGAAAAAGTCATTCCCAGAGTCATATGTTCAGCCATTCAGTTAGTAGCCTTCCTATAAAATCTCACGTTCTTCTTTTTAGTTAAGTGCAAGTTCCATACCATGAAGAGACATGGGTGGATTTTTGGTGCCCGTCCTAAGGCTGGTAGGTATTAGATACTTGCCAATCACAAACTAACGCTCTGATGTCAGCTTTACCATATCTCACTTACATCGGCTATTACGTCGACCTACAACTAACCCTGACTATGCCACACCTAAACGCGAACGTATCACTCGTGCTGAACTAATCTTAATTAATAATATAAGACCGGAACATCAAGGGAAAAGCCAGAAGAAACTACTACTTACGAGCTCTGAAAAAAACAGACCATCTTTGTTTAAATTTAAATATTTGAGCATGACCTTTTTCTGTCATAACCCTAGCAGTAAATCAGGACAGAACAAGACATATCTATTCGCAACTCAAGTCCAAATGGATATAGAACCTATTTTATGCTAAAAGGAACCGAGACTTGGACCTGAACGACCTCATGAGCAACACTTTATGAGCGTATCCGACCTATTGTTATTGTCCCGCTAGCTCAATGTTATTTGTGCGAAAAAGGGTCAAGGAATAAATCTTCTGTGAAGCACCATAAGACCGAGTATAAAAAAATTTCCATCAATCTATTCTATTCATAAGAAAGACATATGTCCACAAGAACAGAGTAATGTATTGAATTAGAGCTTATAAATTGCTTCAATTAAGAGAGCAGATACATAGTGGATGACTAGTCAAAAAGCGAAGTGAGAAAAACACTTATAATAAAAAGGTACAACACGTGCGTGTCAGTCTCGTTAATTCTTAATAGCCGGAGATTAATGAGCACCACACACACAAGATTGACATTCCCGTACTATTCTTTAGCTTCATATACCAGCGCCCTTAAAGACATCTTTGCCCGGACCGTAAGTAAGTGTAACATTTATATATTAACATCTGTACTGTATTACATAAAATCTTCAGTAAGAAGATTATAAAAACTCACACGCTCTATGCGGATATACCAACCTATATGTATTTACATTATGTTACGTTTGTTTTCGTTGCACTTTGAAAATATACATTTGCAGCCAAAGGAAAAATGAGGGAAGTATTATTAAGCTGTATGGATTCCCGCACGCACTTTTAGAAGAAATGATGCTCTACTTACATATCCAATAATTTGAATCAGGCCTCTCGTAGTTCATATAGGTTGAGTTGAAAGTGAGTTACTAAGCGCTTTTTTTCAGTAATAATATGTGGAATATATTTTATAATATAGATAAGTTACTGGTACAATTATGATTAACTTCAGAGATGATTCCGATGTTGAGGAGCTGCAACTCGTCGCCATTCATATCTATGCATAATCGCTCTTCACGAGATAACTACTCACCCCACTATATAATGTTCTTGACATAAATAATCCATTACAACGCGTGAGACTACTGACCAATAAACTATAGACGAAGCGGAGATTCACAACTTATGTCCTACGTACGTACGTCTAAGATCTAATTTTTTTCTTCAATGCCTTCACACACAACAACGCGAACTCATTCAATGAAGAGTGTTGACCAGAGCAATTCACCGTTTGTGTTGCCAGATTGCCTCATCTGATCCTTTGTTGCTAGAATTCTATCATTGTGGTTGCAATTAACAATCGATACTCACGTTCAGAGCGCCTGATCCGTCCTCAAAAGTGTGACGTGTACTCATCCTTAGAAATCTAACTCTCTCGAACTCCATCCCTCTTCCTCGGCCTAACCTTTAAAACTAATAGTTCACCAATGACTTTAGAGTCTATTTAGACCCTACTCTATCCAATCCACATAAATGGCAGATCGGGAGACCTAACCATGACAGTCAGCAAACACCTTGCCCAATTCATCCATGTGGACCGACCAAAAAATTGACCCCTTTGCCACAAAAGGATACAGAAGGAATATTAACAAATTTCTGTGTAGTGAATCTGAAAATGTGATTACAACCTGAATATATCACCTTTGACTTGTTTTTATATTCAATTACATTCAATTTACATTTAACCAGCTTCTGTTCCATTAACAAGTAGTAAGCTGTATCCCGAGTCATTTTGCTTTTTTTTTGTCTTTTATTATGTTAAATATTATTAAAATTATTATAATATTATTGATAGAAATAATATTATTATTTATTTTACTTATTTATATCTTGTTATTGTTATTAAATATAAATAGGAGCTCCGATTGAAGTATGATATCCCCAAAGTGGTGCAAAATTGGTACTTGTGAGTGCCCCAATCCTTTGATATAGATTATCATGCCACATTTTTGGCTATCATTTGATTTTTTATGATCTTCTTCACATTTTATTTTTTTTGCATGATGCTCTTTTCTTAGATTATACAGCTTCCGTTACTAGTACGTGTTGTGTTCTATTCTAATACCCATTACGGGAGAGGACCGATGTCTTGTGCTGCCTAATTTAAATTTTATATCCAAGTTATATATATATTTAATATACTATGGACAAATTCCAATCACACGCAGCTAGCAACTCTTTTCTAGTAAAGTTTGTTTTTCCGTTGTCCTGGATAATGATGATTTCATTGTAGACTACCTCCAAAGCGACAAACAAATTCTTTTCTCAATAACTTTCCACATGTTAGCTTGAAATTTTAATACTTCCCCTAAAAAATCCTAAACCTTAATGTGCATACATCTAAGTGCTAGATAGTCTCTTCGCGACCATATGTTAGGAGATAGATACAAGATGCAATGGAACTTCATTATGATTTCTAATTGACCACCTTTTTCTCATACCGGTGAGATTATTCCCGATTGTATCATCTTCTACACAATTATTTGATCATAAATTTCTACTACCTGTTGTCGTATCAAATCCGCCAATTCGATGTGATTGAGTGAAAAGTAAATATAACTCTAAACAAGGTTAGGTATGGAGCGAGACACACGACCAAGGTACATGCCTGCAGGGTTGGCATATCTTTTGGCCTCGATAAGTGCTTGCGGCCACTTTGTGTCGAATGCCTCCAAACATACTGTTAACCTTCGGCTAAATATGTTCAAACATGAATAAGCTGTGTTCCATTTCTTTAATTCTATTGTTCAACCTCAACGTATAGGAACATGCTCCGTGACACCATTTGGAACCACATGTTGACCCTTTTTTTGAGAACAAAACTGTATATCCATTATACCTAAACTAAAACCCTAGATCCTTACCATATTTGTAAACACTCATAGACTACACCTATCCTAGTCTCAACTAGTTATTTTCCACTTCTCTACTTTCGCCACCGGTCGATTAAATGATTTGTTCCTGTCCTCATACTTAACACTTGTTTTTTTTTGCTCGACTTCGTTGTCAGTATAGATGCGATGTATCATTAATGTACCTTTGCCGCGATGCAACACTTCCAGACTCAAATAGTGATCTCTCTAATAAATTATTTCTAATAACCATTTGCTTCTATTCACGAAATATTTTGTACTCATAAAAGATGCGAATTTTGATAAAAAGTGTTTGTGAGGCGACCTTTGTGTTATAAACCACACTTATTTATGTGTCGCACTCCCAAATATTTACGTTTTTTTTTAATTTATTAGCATCAGCTAATAGTTGATGCCAAATTCGCTATATAGAGTGTGTTATTGTGCTTCTTACAGAATGTCTTGTTGAGTACTGTTAGTATCTATAGTGATTATTGTGGTACTATGCTTGTTTTGACATATACTGATACCATCTCCATTATGTGCAATTACCGCCAAGGTAACCAGTTTCCCTATCCATTGATCTGGCTCTTTAAAATTCTCCAATCATATGTTTTAACATCCCTTATAGCGTCATCAAACAGATGAACTGAGGGTTTTGACACTATATTTATAACCTTTCGATGACTAATGCTATGTTAGTATGAATGGGATTGTTTAATCATCGAAGCTACTAGCAAAGCGTCTGCAAATTAGTAAATCCTTCGTAAGAGCCTTCGATGGCGCAGGTTAGGGACGGGTAGAATTACTCTATCCCTTGAAATGAATGTCAACCATCGGGCAATTGTCTCTGATGTTGCCTGGTGAACCTAACAGTACACAATATAAAACCTTTACTCTCTCTAAACCCATACTTGCCACATTTTCACTTGTAACTTTGTCAATTTCCACATGAATTTGATTTGTCAGTTACTGTAACCCTCATGGTACACTAAGAGAGATCGAGCCGAATTCACCATATATCAGACATCTTGCTTGCATACCACACCGTCTGACATGCATAATTGATGGCATGCCGTTCTTGTCTTTATATATCCTAATTCATTTGATGGAGCATAATCATAATCATGATAGTGCAAACTAAGTTACATTAGTTTTGTGAATTAATTATGCTCATTACACATTAATGTAAGATCTCATAAAGTGTTCTTTCCGACAACTCAATAAGAATGTGTGCGCTGCTATACTATGAATCTAGGTCACGAATAATGATACACCATGAAGAAATGTGAGTTGATGCTCGCTGACACCCGCGATGTGTCGTCGTGTTGTGTGTGTGTTTGAAGCATTCCATCGATGATGAGAGTATAAAACACCTGATGTTAGTTCGCGTCTTGTCAGTCATCAATAGAATCTTCTCGGATAATTTCAAAAGTCTCTCTGGCTGCTTGCTTCTCCAGGGCGAATGTCTTAGGTAGTGTGAATTCGTGTGTGTGAGAGTGTGATATGCGATGTGTAGTGGCTTTCCTCTGTGATGGTGTGCCTTTTTGGATACGTACTTGATACTCAAATCTCTGTGATAGTCATGTAAGTGTGCTGTGCGTCCATCTTTGTATGAGTGCGTTGCTCCAGCTGTGTCATATGCGCGTGTTGTGTGTGTTGTCCGATGGAGATACTTGTGACAACCTCTGGATCCCACCTCTTTAGGATCAATAATCGCTGAGATCTGACCGATTAGATCTGAATAAACTAACTGATTTATCTCGCATGATTCTATTCTTTTTTAGTACATTGAGGTTTAAAGAGGTACGCATTTGCATACAGATGTTTTGGGGGTTGTTTTTTACTGTTCGTCCAACAATTGTTTCAAGTCACGCGTACCCCCTTAATACTTGTATGACCCCTAAAAATGCTAAATATATACTTCATACCCACTTAATATGTTTGCATTATTTGTATTCGCTTCCCAAATGTTAATTACCATCCGCCCAAAGCACTAATGTTTCCTGCCGTCTAGTCTGTTTTGTTGCCTCCAATACCAAGTGCCAACGCATAGTGCTTTTGTCTTCTATTTGGATAGTTTTACCTCTGTCTTGTTATTTATGAGTGTAGATAATACACCTTTAGGGCTTCATTACAACAGTATATGCATTCCTATGCATTTTTCCTTTCCCATTCACACCAGTTGTCCGTTACTCTCAATTCCATCATAAGCCGCGATTTCGCTTTCCTCGATCCCTGGTTCGAGTCCTCCCTTGTACATTCATCTATTTTTTGATGCATTTAGAATGGGTACCTAGTACACGGGTCTAGCCTAATTAAAGGGCAATGTTCAGGACGCGTAATTGTACGCAAATACGAGCCGGGTTATGGTGGTAAGCCAGTAGTCCTCTGTTTTCCAAGTTTTGCCCTTTGAAATTTTGCGGAACTGGTGTAAGACGAACCGGCAGGGTTGAGAGGTACTCTTTCACCTTGTCCAGTCTAATAACCAACGTTTGAACTGTTCTATCGATCCTCTCAGAGTCTGTGTTCATCCTGCTATTAACTTGGCGAAAGAGTCGGGTTCACACGAGCATAGTGATGTGTTTGGAGTCAGTGGGTGTTATGAATCTATCTAGACATGATCTGATGTATTGAAGACGTCCCAAAATCCATCTCGTAGATTCTCTCTCCTTTTTCGTTTGTTTGAATTTTGAGTTTGATAGTGAACTCTTTATTGTCATTTGTCTTTGGAGTTATTTGAGTGAGCGGTTTTTCTTTGTCCCTGGAATTTTTGAGTCTACATGTTGTGGTTGTTCTTTACATTTTATATTTTTTTATTGTGAGAGTCTATATCGCGCGCGTTCTTCTACAAAGTTAGGATTCCCATTTTAATTTTTATTGGGTAATTGGAATTGATGTTTTTAAACTATACATATAGATGGATCTTTGAGCCCCATATGTATAGGTTTCATCATTCTCTCTAGGTTTTCAGCTAGCTGCAATAGTGAACACTTCATTTCTATGCCGGATATGCATTGAGCTGTCTACAGATTCCCAGTGTATTTGCGAAGCCTCTCAGTTAACATAATCTTCGTAACCCAAGACTGTGTATACCATCTCCTCTGCCGTAATGTGCCTTGCACTATCATTCGGTAAATCAACATATACTTCCACTTCCTTAGCATCATGTCATGCAGAAGGCTGGATAATGCAATTTCGACCTCTTTGTGGTTAATTATATGACCTATGATAGGTTACCTCCAGCGTTTTCAGACCACCTTAACTGCGTATGACTGGGTTGAAGTTGATGGACTGTGATCCCTTCTGTATTTCCCTAATTTGAATTTCTCCTTCTTAAATCTAATAGCGTGAAAGGTAATTTTTCCTTTCTTTTCACTTTTTTTCTTTTAGATTTTGTGATTTAGTAGCGCGTCATCATGTTCCCCATGAGCTGAATGCATCAAGGCTTGTCTCTACCTATCATTTTCCAAACTTCGGCTCCTTCTTACTATAAGGATTCTGGTTCATCCCACTATTCAAATTCAACTATCGTCCAGATTACTTCTGAGATGAGTAAACAGAGCGGATTGCAGTTATCCATCCGAGTGTGTTATGTCGTTATGTTATGTTAAAAAGTTTACTACTATGCTCTTAAGGTCTCTGTGCTTTCTGTGAACACAGCCAAGGACGTCGCCGAGACATCATATATCGAACAACACACACACACAGACTATCCATATCCGTTTCGTGTGGTACGTCCGTGTCTGCGCGTGTATCAAAATGTTGTGTAGCGACATCCCTCGACAGTATAAGTGTCTCTGTTCAGAATTCGAGTCTTCTTTGAATATTTTCTCTCTTGGGATGTCCTCTTGTTCTATAATCTCACCTTGCTCATAGCGATCTGTTTGTTGTTAGGATGCCGTATAATGTGATTCATTTGTGTAGACTACTCATTCTTCTTCAATCTGTCGCGCTATATGTTTTGTACTCTTTTGTGTTACCCTCCCAACTATTAGAAGTAATGAAGTATGTCCCTTTTTGGACCAAAGTCCATCTTTATTTTATTTCCAAAATTATCTTAACCCCCTTCATTTCATTTCCCCGATGTTTTTTCCGAATGATATCTGCCAATTGTTTCAGAGTTCTATGACATTGTTGGTTGCTAATTATATCTCTGTTACCTTCATATATGTTTCTCTGCTTTGTATAAGGCATTTAATTGCATGTAATTTGTTTCCTTCTGATTGTTCCCTGGCCACATTCCTCGACTCCATATATACTTTGGTTATTTGTGTATGTGCTTGGTAAATTGAAACTTTTCCCTAATTAGAGCAATCTCTTGGATCGATCCCTGCATGTCTCATGTTAAATAATCCATCAACACATTCTTTGTACTCTTTGAGAGTCCCTCTCCTTCTCTATGTGTCATAACTTATATGCTTGCGGATTACCACTACTGCGAATCCTTTTTTCTCCTCAGCTATCATCAGCTTAAGCCATTATCTTGCTCTCTTTCTTCTGCTTAACTCTGATGTGTTGGAGTAGCTCTTGAGTTTTGCTATACTATTAGTATGTCTTCCTCACACGACTCGTTATACAATTCCTCGACTGTCCCTGCTACTATGTCAATTTGCCGGCTCTGTATGACTTGTCTATTGCGTGCATCTTCACCTCTCTCTATCGATATCCAAAGTGTTGGATTATGGGTGTTACATTGCTCTGTCCTTTAGTGAATATTAACGAGGGTGGAAGTCATGGTGTTTCCCCCTTTGAACACTTGAAATTTTAACTGAGCTAATTTTATTCTCCATTGTGGACTTCAAGACAAAATTCTACGAAAGGCAACTACACATCCATACTTATCTCATATATTAGATAATCTTATTAATTGGTTAAAAAATATTCCTTTTCCCAAAGAAAATTTCCCTTTTGTAATTGTTACTTTATTTGGTCTCCGAGATTCAAATGATAATAATAATTGATTTGTTTTCTCTAAATTATCAATGTTTTTCCATTAGCACATTATATATAGATGAGGAAAACAGTATAGTACTTAATCTCAGAGTAAAGTGATGGGTAATGTCTGATGATATTTATGACACTTCTTTCATTAACAAGATCAACCGAAAAATATTGTTGCTTGTATAAAGCATAATGATAATCGTTCAACATAACATCAACACAAGCGTAAGAAAAGCGAGAAAGAGACGAATAAAAATCTTGATGACATCCCCACTCGAGTTGCTTCCACTCAACTTGTCTACATCTACTAACCCAATGTATCCTCAGGATCGTCTTATTGAACTTCAGGCACTCATAAATACATACCTGATTATCACAAATAGCAGAATGCCCCCTCATAAATGAGCACGTCCGTATTATCTGGATTCGAGCTACCCATACCACCTATACGATCTACTCCCAACCTCTTATTTTATATTGATACTCACCCCACATCTTCGATAGGCTCAATTAGTACGCTTATGGCACTCCATTGCTTATATCTATCATATCTACTCCCCTAGTTCTATAACTATATATCTCAGTCTGACTCTTTAGACAACTTCATCTACCAGCTCCTACAGATAAACCGCGACAATTACCGTTCCACAAAAAAAGCGATCCCTCGAGAGTCTGTCCCTTACCTTGTTCATCGTGAAATTAATAATCCATCAGTAAGATTCTTGCATTCTTTTTGCGATATATAGATCGTCCTTTGAGAGTTTTTGCTGGAGTATGCATAATGAATTCCAACCTAAGTAGATATATCTATTGCATATTTTTTTTCTTCGTCTTGTGTTGGCTTACCACTGTGTAGTCAAATTTTGTTCCTATTTCTCTTCAAGGAAGCTCTAGTGTAACCCACTTATTCATTTGTGCACATACATTCACCGTCTCTTATTGCATAAAAATTAGTGTTAAATAGCGAATGGACTAGATGATAATTGCCTCTCATATCTCAAGACCTGGTAGACTTTATAAAGTTTTGGTTCAAAGGGTACTACGCCATACCCTCTTCCCCTTTCTCAATTGTTATACGACCTCGCTCAACCTAATCCTATCCTTAGTTAGTTTTTACGTAACATTAGAGTCTTTCCCACTAGATAGGATCCCAGTTAGTAGCCTTTATTCTAGTGCCATCTTTCCTTTTTCTCATACCCGAAAGTGTGTTTATCCTATTTTTTATTTAGTGTGCGACACCACTGAGGAAAACGCTGAGTTCTGCAGAAGAATTATAGCACCCCAGTTGCGTCAAAGTCGAAGCGCATTGGGTTTTTTTGCCTATGTGTGTGCCTGAAAGTCCAATAATGGATGTAAGGATTAGGTTTGTTTATACAGTGTTGCTGGTGACAATTATATGTTGTGTGAGTGAAGGTCACACCTGCCGTACGTGTGTGTGTCTTTGCTATGTATAGTTGCCATCATGTCTAATCATCACTCTGATTTTATCAACATGCATGCATTCCGTTATTACTCGAAACACACGAGAGTATTGAGTGCATTAAATGAATAGCCCTACTCTATCTTTGCCAAAACTATACTATACTTTTTAAGAATTATCAATAAATTAGATTAATTGCCATTTATGATTGACTGGTAGCCCATCTTTCAGAATACTACACTTACTCTTCTAGATAAAGATCTACTAGTAGATTGAAGCTTTCTTTTTGCCATCATCAGCGCCAATAAATATGTTTTGATTGGCTTAGTAGTTGCATATGCTAGATTAACCTCTCCATATGATATAACAATGGAAATAATGACTTTTTCTAGATGATGGATTCTGGGAGATCCAAACACTCCATGCCGATACTCCTAAAATTCGTGCGTCCGCATATTAAGTGAATAAACTGTCCGCTCCATGTACATGGTTGCAGGCAGTTGATCCAGCTGTGCGATCCATGATTTCTTCCTACCATTTAGAGTATATCCATATAGTTTTGTTAAGAAATGTTGAATCTTTTATAAGATTGATATGTCTGAGGCTGTGGTGTAGAGTTCTTCACCTCAAAGAATTCTCCCGAGTGGGCTATTCCTCTTGGAGTTGGTCCGCCACTCTCAGTAAAAGTCGCTCCCGACTATTGTTATTAAGAGATGAAAACTAAGATCCCTCGGGTTCATTCCTATAGTCTTCGGCTTATATTACAGGTGGTGATATATTCTTCCATTTTCGCTTTCGGTCCCTTACTTTTCACATTCCTTATTGGTTCTTAAGGTGGTTCAGTACCTCATACTCGAAACAGCTTCCCGATCTACCAACTCCGATACCTTTATCATGACGTGTCCCCAATACGTATGTGAGGTATCATCATGCTTGGGCTCCCAAATTTCCCTCTAGCCTAAGCAGTATCGATATCATCATGCTGAGAGATTGAAGGATAGTTCTCAATACTACTGAAATTGCCTAAGGATCCTCTGGAAGGTCGCCATTCCAGATGATTGAGTAATCCAGTGCTGTATCACGTATCCCTCGTGTGTAAGCACCAAAGAGTAATGCTTTTGGCTAGCAACAAGTTCCGAGTGGAGTAATGTTGTTGTACTTGTGGAATTGATTAACCAACTACATATTACACAGAACCGATAAATGTATAGCAATCATCTTCATGTTGGTTTTTAGTATCTCATCTACGACACGACATCAGCGTACATTCATACTCCAAGACCCTTCCTGCAGTGCGTGAATGATGATAACCCAGAGTTCTGCCCATGCATTATAACATACCCTAGACATGAATTTATGGGTTACACAGGCAGTGAATTGAGCCTGTCTAAGCTCATAATGAATTCTACCCTTTTTGTATTTACTTGACTAATTAGCGATTTTCATAGTGTGACTAGTACGGCATCGTGGCGTATACGTTAACCCACTACTGATCACGCGATGATGAACGGTAATGGCCATCTTAAACGTTAACTCTTGTACTCAAGGTTTACATCAGACCCGGTTCACCCCCTCATGTCATGTATTTTCAAATAGCGATTGTAACATCAGTTATATCAAAAGCCACACCCCTTTATGGTGAATGGATGTCCAAAGATGGACATTAGAATTGATGATAAGTATGTACGAGCTGTCTGCCAATGTGTAATATGTTTAACCCAAAACAAAGTGACCTATCCCAAAATACTGTAAGATCTAACAGCGTCTATTACCGTAATCAATAGCTCGCTCTACGACGTAACAGTTCATATTATTCTCGTCACCATATTGTCCACCCCGTGAAAAAAGATGACCCGATCCCAATAGCAGTATAATTAGTATATCAATGTTGTTTTGATGTACTTCATCTTTGACTCTTACAAACACTCACATGAGAGGACAACTCTATATCCCATGCATCTATTGATATTGTTCCCGAGTTAAGAATTTCCATGTTGCGTTTATATGGAATGCCGATTTGTACCTTATCCTTATTGAATAAGAAAAACATGACTACATTAGCCTAAATTAGTCATATGCAATCTGATGCGAGTTTGGGACCGCGCATTGTCCAGTTTGATTGCCTAAAAGATGTTACCTGCCCCAATGTGTAGTCTTGACGTTGAATGCATCCTTCGTAAGCTTATTATTATATACGGAAATGGTCAATTAGAAAGATATATTAGCTTAGAGATCCCATTCTATTTCTTACTTTATTAT
>SNQN01000794.1:77196-108588 GCA_008642245.1 Bassia scoparia | reverse complement strand
TAAGTATTACTAATCAAGTTCGTATCAACACAATCATTGAAAAACTCGATCCAAGAACATTCGCTAGTGGCCGAAGTCGTGACACTATATTTATGTCGATTAGTCGATATTATACGACATTGAAGGACCTCAGTTCAATTCAGTTCAATTAATATAAACGGAATTTTCTTGTATTACTTCTTTTTCAGACTAATTATATGCATCGCATAAAATAAATACGGCATCATCTCTGAATTCGTACGTACTCCATTAATTTAATTTATTATTCATAATCAATTTAGGTACACCTTACACACGATCACGAAATAAAAACATCGGCAAAAACACATCATATAACTATTATTGTACTGTTATTAATTAGGGAGTTACTACATATGATGCAGTGTATGAACTTATACATCTTCTAACGTATAAATGATAATTTGGAACCACCTTTAATTTGGATGTAATAAATGTAATGTGAAACTAATAGTAGGGAGGAGGTGGAGAGCTGTAGTGTATGGAGTGGGTGGTTTTTTTGGTGGGCCCCAATTGAGGAGGAGGCGACGTGTACACAGTACGCGCGGCGGTGGGAGATTATTCATCGTGAAGGCGGAGGAGACTTGTAGACGTAAGGAGTGGTGGCGATGCTTGGGTGGAGGTGGTGACTTGTGTGGTATGGTGGTGTAGGATGGTGACTGGTGGTGGGGGAGACTGTAGATGTAAGGGCTGGTGGGGGAGTGGCACCGGATGGTGGAGGGATTGGTAGTAGTAGGGTGGTTGGGGAGCTTCATCGGAGGAGGTGGTGAGGCGATGGTGGTGGAGAGACTGTAGTAAGTATAGGTGGAATGAGACATTGTTAGGTGTGGTGGAGAGGAAATGTGATAAGGAGGTGGTGGTGACTATTCATCGAAGGGGTGGAGATTTTAACGTAGTAGGTGGTGGTGTGATGTGCGAGGTGGTGGTGGGCGACTTGTAGTAGTATGGTGGAGAATGAGATACTTAGTGGTGGTGGGAAGGAAAATAGTGATAAGGAGCGTGGTGGTGACTTCATCGGAGGAGGTGGAGATTTGTAGCCTTCTTTCGTTTTTAAAAAATGCGATAAATGAATTTTATTATGTCTTACATACAACATACATAACATAAAAAGTGCAAACTTACGAAGACGGGGATGTACTGTATATAATAATTCGAACAAAGTAGAGTAATTGATTAATTAATTGTGGATGAATTTTAACTTATTTTTATATTTGTCAATAATAATAAATTTAGGCTAGGTTAAAGTGTAATAAATTTAATTAATTAATTAATATCGTGAATGTTTTTTTACAATAATAATTTAACCTACCATGCATATTTACAACGTTGGACCAAAGATCACCATTGACGAGTTCTTGGACCAAAGATCGATCATTACTTGGCTAGTGGGTGTTATGGTCCATTGCAAGGTATGAAACTTGAGTCCCTCATTATTCTCATGGAGGTTGATGTGCGATTTATATAGGACTATATGGGTTCTCCTTCCCTTGATCTGAACTAGCTTTCGGGAAGGCTTTCCTGTGGTCTTGTATCAGTGGGCCCACCAATTCACCACCTTATAAAATTCCTCATCTCTCAAAAGGATGGACGATATAAGTGGATGTACAAACCCCACAAATGTGAAATCTATATATTCCTTTAAATTATTGGTATGGTCATCTTTATCGTGAGTAAGAGATATTAGAAGACTTTTCCAATTAAGCTAATAATGTTTGAGGTTATTGGGTAAAATATATACAGATCGGGTTAGCGGGCTAGGCTTACTTTGATCAGCTCTAGAAATATACGAAATAATAGGTCTATTATGGTCTCGGACCATGTTCCACATCATAATCCCGACAAATATTRATTTTCGAAACTAGAAATCCGGGATATATGAAACAATGAATCATGAGCTCTAAAATATTTCGCTACTCTATTCGACCCACCGCTATCCTTATATACAGCCCAGGCGACGTCGTCTCCCCCCTCTCTCTTCTATCTCTTGCTGCGCTGCTATTAGGGTTTTAATTTGGGTTTGAATCTGTAATTGAACAATTATAATAATAATAATTATTATTATTATTATTTGCGAGAAGAAGATTTCTGGAAAAATACAGGTTGAGGTTTGATTAAGAAGAGAAGCGTGATGGAAGTAGTTTCGTCGTCAAAGAGACAAAAGAAATGTTCGAACGAGGTTGAAGCAACTCCGGAAAGTTCCACGGTTGCTTCTTCTTCTACGGAAAACGAGGTTAATCCTAATAATCCTGATCTTGATCCATTGTTATCACTATGCCCCAATTTCATGGAAACATATTATTATTGGCCTGCGTTGAATGATGATGATGCGCCAGCGCTACCCGAGCCAGCGCAGCATGCTTATTACGCAGTTTCACAAAGATTACCTGTATATGAATACGAATACTACGATCGTGACATATTGATAAACAACAACGACATCGCAACCGGAACAATTGATGTTGTTTCATTGTTGGGAGCGGGCGGCAGTGGTAATGATTCGATGAATGCGATGATGATGCACCGAAACGACGATTCTCGTGAGTTACTACGCGTTGATGAGAGTACATTCAGGGGCAAACACGTTCTGGTTTGCTGTTTTCACCTTCCTATATTCCGGGGAGCACCTGACAACCTCTACCTTCAACCTCTGGCAACCACCTGTTTTGAATTGTTTTCCGGAAGAGATGATGATATCGAGATCGTATTGGTTGAAAGATGGATAGGTTGCTCGATTACGAGCATTTTTTCACCCACTTCTTGAAGGCTTTTTCCTTCTCGATGTCTTGTGGTGCCTTCGAGGATTCCAAGCGTCGCGATTACATATGCTATTGCCTTCACCTTCGTGATAGCAGTACTCGTATGCGGTGTCTTCTTTTGGATGATAATAAGGGGAAGGAGGAGAGAAGGTATTATTCAGTGGATGTCCGTCATTCAACTTATGAATACGGAGCCGTGCCTTTTCCCTATACGACGAGAGAAACTGAAGGAAACTCGATGGGCATGACTTTCCCTTGTGGAAAAACGCCTCAACCTCCCGGCTGGAGGACTTTTGTGGGTTGCACTCCGTCCGACTGCTTAGAAAAATCGTCCGACAAGTGGGCCGTATGGAGATCACTGTCTCGGAGCTTTAAACAGCACCTTGTCGCGTTGCTGCTGTGCGTTCAAGGAGACCTTATCCCCTGGTCTCCGGGATCTTTCTCGAAAATACAGAACCAAGGAGCTGTCATTCGAAGTTGTGCTGGTCTACTTACCCGTTCACTCTGATCGTGATCCTGAACTTTTGATGAGCAATACAGACATGATGCTGAAACAGAGTAATTTGTCTTGTTGGCGTTGCCCTTCAAACAACTCTGTAAGCCGTAGGCTGTACCGATCACGGGAATCCCCTGGTACGACGAGGTCATTCGTCGTTGGCCCACACGATGCGTTTGTTAACCTTTATGAGAAGAAACGCTCGTTACGATTTGACAGTGATGAATATCCGTTCTTTGGAAAGGAATTTCGTCCAGCTGCAATTGGACTAAGGTCAAGAGCACACCTTGAGTCGTTGTTAGTTGTTCGTGATCATGGGTCGCGAAATTATGTTCTTACAAGGCCACAACAGGGTTCTGTGTCGGAACTTCCTTAGGCAGGCACCGTCTTCTTTTACTACGGCAGTGAGCCTTCGACGAGAATCCTTCAATGTTTATTACGAGATTGAGGGAATCGATCCAACTTTCGTATGTGTGTATGTTCGCAAAAACAGCACTGACAGTAGTAGAAGTTTAGCTGATTCAGACCGCTTGGCGTCAATGCCTTGGCTTGTATGCCCTTCGATCCAGCTTTCACTCCGGCGTTCCTCGAGAAGGAATTCTAACAGAGATGGTCATAACAGCTTCGTGATCTCGTCGTGTTTGGACACGAATGGCCGGATCTGTTTCCACTTCGAGCTAGAATCACCTGACCTGCGACATTACCCCGAGGGTTTTTCATTCGATGATTCTAATTACGCAGTGATGTCACTCCTGTATCTCCGTTTTGAACTTTAAATCTACGCGCTGCCTGGATTAATCTCGTTTCTTATTTATGTAGATATGAATCACTTGCCTTGTATACTATAAATCTGACGGAATATTTATATATGCTTTATTTCGTTGTAGTTTTGACTAACATCTCAGGATTTTACAATCGAATGTGACGATTTTTATAATTCCTGTTTCTTTTGGTTTGAATAATTGTCAATGTTACTCTAATCCTTGCTCATGCGTAGGGTTGAACTTGGAATTCCGAAATTGATGCAGCACATAGGAGAAGGGCCAATATAGAATTTTCTTGGGATTTCATTACATTCGGTTTCAATTGAAACATTTAGGTTGCGTTTGGGTGAGATTGGTTGTAGATAAGTGTGTTGTGCGTTGAATTGGCCATGTCTGGCTTGAGTATCTGAACCTGAGAAACAACCCGGTGCTGTGCGCCTGCAGGCTTGAGGATTTCAAGTGCGCTTGCTCTTTACGATCTGGCAAGGCCTTACCAGCATATTTTATAACAACGAACTATATATATATAGGATAGGCGGCCATACTCCGGATTACCAGGTAATGTTCCTACCTGCAAACAACCCACTTAGCATTTTCGTAAACAGCATCCAGAAGCGAGTTAGATTGACTTGTTCAGTTCAATACTGATTTGAGCATTCAAAGAACTTAAACCAATCTATTTATTTGGTGATCTGAGAATA
Organism: Bassia scoparia; assembly: GCA_008642245.1. Taxonomy (NCBI): domain Eukaryota; kingdom Viridiplantae; phylum Streptophyta; class Magnoliopsida; order Caryophyllales; family Amaranthaceae; genus Bassia; species Bassia scoparia. Next base: position 103,853 of record SNQN01000794.1, on the reverse strand, counting down.
AATTACAACAATAATTTGTTGTTTGTTTAAGTCGTATAAAATAAAAGCGTTTAGATCACATTCAGATCGCGTAATAGATTCATTGCCATTTCAGTTAAACGGGAATATATTAACCAATAGTAGTGCAGACTGAATGAAGCAAATTATCAGCAAACCTTACCTATGAAAATTTTTATAAACAGTTAAACAGTGACTAAAACTATTAGATATTAAGGCATGAGAAGATAACAAACACTCATCATGTTTTCTAATCGTTTTTAAATCGATTCACCCGTATTCACATGTTTGTGAACTACATTTCGTTTTGATTTAGGATAGTTAGACATTCAATGTATGATTAAACCGACCTCACTACACTGGGGGTTCATGATTGTATCGTTTCCCGATTTATCGAATAATAATCGAAACTTTTAAAAGAAATTTAGTATAAATAAAATCAAAATGAACTACAACTAGTGTTCATGATATCGATGATTTGAATTTGTTCTACATCTTTTCGAATACACATTCGATATAAAAAGAAAATGGATTATGCTCACCTAAGCACTAGGGGTGTTACATGAATATCCGATCTTCCAAATTTATATTTTATTTCTACCGATTCTTATTCCGAAAAATCACACATTCTCGAAATATTATTAAATAAAAAAGAAAAATAGTTGTAGGTATTTGGATTGTAAACCTCACCTAGCACTAAGGGTGTGTCATGAATATCGCATTCTGCCAATTTGTATATTTGTTTCTACCGATTTATCCGAAAATCAATTCGAATTTATTAAATAAAAGAAAATAGTTGAGGGTAAAATAAAAATGTCAGAACGTGCGTGATTTGAACCCACGCCTCGTTAGCAGGACCAGAACTGAGTCTGGCGCCTTAGACCACTCGGCCACCTCTGACTCTTGTAATGATCACAATTTTTAATTACTTTAATGCTAACGGATATCTACTATTACATGTCATATCACTGCTTAATAATTATACACCTCACTATAAAATATATATATCATCAATTGATTTAATGCTATGTGCATTTGGTTATTTGTTTAATGTGTTATGTTCCAAAAAAAATTATTATTAAAGGCAATATATTTCATTTTCAAATTAAAGTCATAAATAATTTCTAGATTGATTGAGGGTTTTTTTTCATTGTTAAAAAAAGGAAGCTTCATTTGTGATTGTGTTTAGCATGTAAAATTGTATTTTTTAAAAAATATATAGTGGCTTATTATTTATTTATTTTTGCAGGCATTTGCCAACAATGTGGTGCAAACCTACTGTAGATAAATAAATATATTGTACTTGAAAAGAGAAATTATATTGAAGAATAAAAACAGTTCAAAATAGAAATTCCAACATAAGAACTCAGATTACAAGAATAGACTTGAACAAGTACATTGTACTATTATTGCATCAATTTTTGACATTGAAATTACAAGCATTAGAAATTAGAATACATTAGAATACAAATATTACAAGGAAATACATTTTTTTTAAGATATGTAATGTGTGATGACTCACAACAAGAATGGAAATGGCATTATGGTAGGTGGTGCAATCATAACCGCTGCTTACTTCTTATAGTATGGAGGAGATTGGTAAGTTTTGGGAGGACTCTTGTAAGAGTCTGAGGGTGAGTAGGTGTAGTCATATTTGTAGGGTGGTGGAGAAGTGTATGAAGGCGACTTGTAGTAAGAGTATGAGGGTGGGGAGTAGTCGTAGTGTGGTGGGGACTTGTAGTCGTATGAGGGTGGGGAGTAGTCGTAGTGTGGTGGAGACTTGTAGGAGTATGAGGGTGGGGAGTAGTCGTATTTTGGTGGAGACTTGTAGTCGTAGTTTGGTGGAGACTTGTAGGAGTATGAGGGTGGGGAGTAGTCGTATTTTGGTGGAGACTTGTAGGTGTATGAGGGTGGGGAGTAGTCAAACTGTAGGATGGAACTTGTGGTCGTGGGTAGTTGGAGGTTTGTAGTACGAAGGGGACTTGTAGGGGTGGAGACTTATCGTATGAAGGGCCTTGTAAGGGGTGGAGACTATCGTAATGAAGGGCCTTGTAGGGTGTTGAGACTATCGTATGATGGAGCCTTGTAGGGTGTTGGAGAGTATGGAGACTTGTCGTATGAAGGGGCCTTGTAGGGTGTTGGAGAGTATGGAGGCTTGTCGTATGAAGGGCCTTGTAGGGTTGGAGAGTATGGAGACTGTCGTATGAAGGGACCTTGTAGGGTTTGGAGAGTATGGAGACTTATCGTATGAAGGAGCCTTGTAGGGTGTGTGAGAGTATGGGGCCTTGTCGTATGAAGGGGCCTTGTAGGGTGTTGGAGAGTATGGAGCCTTGTCGTATGAAGGGCCTTGTAGGGTGGTGGAGACTTATCGTAAGAAGGGGACTTGTATTCGTATTGTAGGGCCTTGTAGGTGGTGGAGACTTATAGTAGGTTATGGTGGCGGTCATAACCATAATGGGTGGTGTGACTTATACCCATACGGAGGGGATTTGTACTCGTATGAGGGTGACTCATATTTGTAGGGTGGCGGAGACTTGTACTCGTATGAGGCGGAGTAGAAGCAGGCGGAGACTTGTACTCGTATGAGGGCGAGTAGTCTGCCGCTACACTATTGAGTAGTGGGAGAAGTGCAAAGGCACAAACAAGAGCAATAAGCCAAGAATTGGCCATATTGTGTTGTGCCTGAGCCCTGAAACTTCTGATCTGCTGCAACCTTTTTTTTCTGGACTCGATTTCTGACAATTATATATTTCTGGTGTTTTTGTGCTGGTATTCTTTCTCAATCTGCTTAAAACTACAAGACTTAAAACAGCTTATATAGCAACACTTCAACTTGGTGACGAAATATTTGTTTAATGAACTTGGAAACATTCAATCTTCAACCTCCATTAGATTACTCAAAGCTGATCGCATACACCCCTACTTAATCGTTGAAGATTGCTTTGGCGATTCATAATCTCTTACCTATCTTTAGATCATTACAAAAAGATATAGAAGTTGTCAATCAGAAGATCGAAATTATATGACTCTTTCAAATTGATTACGAAACTATCTTCATTTCGATTTTTTTTTTTTTTACTTGCAGCAGTAGTAAGGTTTCTGAGGATTCATTCCGACATATGAATGGAACTAGTCCATGTAAATTATGTAAATGCACCTCATTATCATGATCATGAAAATGACCCTGAAAAACTAACCATTCTTTTATTTTCTTTAACTCTTTGTTTGGGTAATAAGAATGGGAAGTGGTCTTTTAGGCAACTTGGACAAATTAAAACTACTGATTCTTTGCAATCACTGTTTGAATAATTGTCCATTGGAACAAAACAATTATCAACAATATATTGACTTCATTCTAAACTTTAGGACGGTAAGATTATTTTTATTTTATTGGCGTTTAGATAGCCACAAGAACGAGGACGAGAACCAATCTTGGGATCTTCTATAAACGGAAGGGGAGCTCTAACCAGTTGAGTTGTATCCTATTCGCATTGACGTAGGATTGTTGATGGAATAGAAGTAGAGAGATTGTGAAGATTATTGTGTTAATTAACATGAAATCAAGTGGAATGCTCTTTTGTGGACAACCTAAAAATGGGATGATTCAAGGATTCCAAGGGCAGGACGGAGTATTCCAACTTTCCAAGCATACATTTTCATTTTTCAAACAGCTTCTGTCTTCTGAGATACAATGTGCAAGCTCAATTGTTTTGCCACGCATTACACTTTGACAAAAAAGTGAAAGCTCTACGGTCAAAGTGTCCAAACTAAAAAAAACGGAAGCAGTAACATAAATATTAAGCTTAGCTTATTACAATATAGGTTATGGCCTTGTTTGAAAATTGGCTGTGGCTATTGGCTATTTTCTCTGTTGGTTGATTGACTGTTTTATTTGGCTGGATTCATTGGTTGTTTGACTTGTAAAACATGTTTGGAAATTTGACTGTTGGCCGCTACATTGTAAAATGACTTAAATGACCTTATTAGACTTTTTTAATGACTTAAATGTTTTGTTGGGATAAATTGAGGGGTAAATTAGTAGATTAATTTGGCAAAAGTCAAAAGCCGGTTGAAAAAGCTAGTGGGAGTGGCTTTTGACTGAAAAGTCAGCTAAAAGCCAAAATGAAAAAGCCAAAAACCAAACGCGTTTATTGACTTTTTGACAAAACAAAAAGGCAAAAGCCAATAAAAAAAACCAATTGCCAAACAAGCCTAAATATGCCATTATCTCTATTATATAAGGAAGGGGGAGGTCGCGTGTGCGTGGTATCCCCAGAAAATACCACCCTACCCCCTTCCCTTTGGCATATTACAATTACATGTCATCAAGTTCAATAACTGTCTAAAAAATCAACAATCAATCAATACAAAAATATTCTACGAAATTTCATAGTAACTGCCTAAAAAAATCAACAACCAAAATATCAATTAAAAGCAACTTACCATGTGTAATATTCAGCAAGTTACTAATGAAAACTATTTTTAAATTTTAAATTAAAATTGACATTAAAATACTTTGTTGACAAAATAATAAACTTAAAATTGTGGTATAAATAATAAATAATAATAAATAAATAAACATGATGATTAACTTATTACTAATTTATCTATTAGCAAGTATTTAGTACTAAAAAAAATTATTAATCAACCACTCGGTAGCCAAATACTTTTCATATTATTATTCACTATTAAGATAAATTTTAAAACGTCAAGCACGCAAAAAAACTAGTCAAGTATAAACACAAAGGCCTGAGGAAAACACACTGATGATTGAAAGTTGAGATCTAAAAATTAGATCAGAATTCATACTACTACCAACTCGCCCACGATTGGCTCCTAATACATTCATCTAGATCCTTATTATACTGGTGTGTCACACACTTACACATAACATAGTATGTTATGTTTACATACTCCGACGGTAAGATCAGCTAKAAGTCCTTTCGCCGTTAGATCAGCCACCATATTCCGCTTCATAAGTGAGCTTTTGGTTTCCTGCGCTTGACCGGGAATCGAATTAGTTAAAGTGGAAAAAACATCGCATGCATGACCGAGACAATCAACTTCCACATCAAAACTCTACTACAATCTTCTTCAACATTTACCAATTACCATGTTCATCCAAAATTACAAACCTTGTGTCATTCAGTCTCTCCATTTTTGTAGCGAGCAGCAAGCTTCTCTGTGTCAAGGACGAACTCAGATCGCAACTTGCGCTTTTCCTTGAGACATTCAAAAAAAGTCCTCTGTCTAAGGTTCACTTTATGTTGCAAATAAACAGTTAACTTGAAGTCATGTCCGGTTTTCGACACCTCCACAGAACCATATCCGGGTGTGAATTTACCTGTATCACCATCAAGAAATCTGATGGAACCACGAAAATAGCACACACATCGATCAGTTCAAAACTAGCTTATGAGTATAGTACGCTAGTTAACAATAATACGAAGTATTCCATATATGTTTGCAAGCAGCACAGCAGAAATAATGAAACTAAAATCTTACTTTTCAATATCTTGTTTCAGATTCATGATTTCTTCATTGCTTACAGAGCCTACATCGAATTCGATTGAATCGTTCCAATCAAAATCAGTCTTATGGTTGATGATGCTTTTGTTGGATAGCTCCGAATTTGAATATATGACTTCCTCTTGAGTACTGACTTTTAATAAGGTTGTTTTCCAAACGCCAACTGTTCTGACTTCCAACTATTGAAACAGAATGTAAAACAAGCATGCCCTCAGTAGAAGTCCGATAATTGTCTTAATGGAAACGAAAAGCACAGATACTAACCATTTCCTTATCGATGATACATAGATCTCCAACGTTGAAAGGATGCACAACATAAACAAACATTATCCCTTCAAACAGGGTCTTGCAAGTGTCTTGAAATATAAAAGTTACAGCTAACAAAGGTGTAGCAATGAGGAAAAGTACTTCATTGGTAGACAAACCCGTAAGAAGCAGCCACATTATGAAAGTGGCAAAGATTAGAACCGAGCAGATAATGTTGTCTAAACAATCCACAACTTCTTTGGCACTACTTAATGTATTRGCYAGGACCAAGCAATTGRTGTGTGCCATTTCCTGATCATATAGAATCCAACAAGATGAAAATCACTGAGSAGTACCTCGCGACAGTGCTCCAAGACAAATACTTCTACACGTTTACATATATGATTGAAAATGCATGATAAAAAGCTGATTTACGGCCTTTGTTTAGAAAATTAAAATGATCAAAGAAACAATGAAACAAATATATGCACAAAAATATAATAAGAGTCATGGTTGAGAATGTACCATCCATGTGTTAAGCCTTGTTTGAAAGGATACTGATTCTGAAGAACCAGCATAAGTTTTAAGTTGCTCCTGAAAATCATTCCAGTTTTCCTCTYAAATAAYCCGCTTCAAATTTTCTTCAACACTTCTGCTTCTAGCCATGAACAATGTGCCAGAGTAATTTAGATTGGAATCATTCCCTGTTAATGGCATGGAAGGATTGCTGCAAAAGAAAAGTATGACAAATGCGAAAGATACGTACCCACTATCATCTTGATTATAACTGTTGAGCTTTTGAAGGATGTCAGAAGTATAGATTTTGCCTCTAAATTTGCTTTTAGCCATCAGAAAGGTATAGAGCTGCCTGCTGCAAGAACAAAATGGTTGATGTTCGGTCACCCTGCATCAGCAAGTAGGATTTGGCTCTATTCATCTTTTGTCCCGAAACTTTCTTCTCTTTTTGCCACTCATCCACGACGTCAGTTTTGCTTCGATAATGAGTATCTAGATCTAATATAAAAACTGAAAGTATACATGTGTTGCAATCGTATCATCAATCTTATAAATCCCCCATTCTCATGTTTCCTTGGCTTCTGATTCTGATATAAAAGGCTGAAGATATCATAATCGCAGCGACCCAAGATGCCAAGGTAATACAATTGCTTCCCTCCTTGTAGGATTTTTGATTCTAATCTACGGTAGATTGAACCAGCCTCCCATGAGAGTATAACACAGGTTTTTGATCAGCCAAAGAATGGCGCATGTTAAGATACTGAGGCAAGTCTTGATTCCAAAGTCCAAAAGGGTCCGGCACTTCCTGTAAGATTCAAGTGTGGCTTAAAATACAACAGCCAGCAAGTAGAAAAAGACTGGGTTAATATGAAGTTCATGCTGCGTTTTATTCCATTGACCCAATACACCAGAATATCTTTTATGGAAGATTTTCTGTAATATCAGAGACCGCCGAGTATTTTCTGTATCTGTATGTGATGCAGGTTTATCATGACAGACAATCTTCTGCAGCAACCAAACAAACATACGAGTACAATTAAATGACATTTCTGGATGATGACGATGACAATTAATGCCCGAATCCATTTCCACATTTCAAACCCAAGAATTTTGTGGTACTCTTTAGTAGGTGCCTTTATCACCAGCATCCATAAGAAAGCATTTCACAGTCAGCAATCTCAAGCACTGCTTCAGTAATATTAATGCCACTTTCTGAAAGATCGAGTTGGACTCGTGGTATGAACTTGAAGGCAAGAATTAAAAATATAGTGCTGTTATGAACACGCAGCTTAGTACAGTGCATATTCGCTGCAAATATAACATCTTTGTATATATAAGCGAATCATCATCAATTTTCATTTTGATATATACTCCAACCCTCATAAGATAAGAACAAGACTGTAAAAATTGGTGATTGAGAGTTTTTCGCAAACTTTCAGAAAACAAGCAATTACAAGGAAATTGCTAGAGCAGGCGCATTGAGTAGAGGTAAAGGTAGTATATCCAAGTGCGGATGTAAAACTTAAACAAAACAAGATTGTCATAGGCATCACCACGCCTAATGAGCTGAAGTAATCGAGCAAATAAGAAGAATACCAATACAATGGTAATAACAAAGCTGCTATAGGAGAAAAAGCTGCTCCACCACAACAGCAGCCAAATGTAGCAAAAAAAGGAGAAAACAGCATGAATAGCACACGAATGACAAAATGGCTACTGCAAATGCATACCATTTAGCAAATAAAAGGAAATGCCAAGTTAAATGGTATCAGAACAAAGATTTATACCATTCGGAAAATTACGGAACATGAAGAAACGAGTATCCTTGAGCGCCATATAGAAATCCTAGACCAATATCCAAAAGGCTTCTGAAATGCCTTCTATTAGTAAACCCTGATATAATTGTTGGATCATCTGTTGAAATGTCCACAGAGGTATCTTCTCAACACTTTGTGGCTGGGCCGCATGGGGACTGAACTCACAAGTTCCAATCTCACACAGAAGAAGCAGGAATACGATCAACGAGGAGAGATGAATTATCTTCCATTTTTTTTTTCAAGCTCAAGTTTGAAGATGGGAGACAAAAAACAGACTTTCAAAAGACTTGTACAAGCAAGTAAGTTCTTGAATATATTGAATTGTATGCATTGATCTTCTGAGTGAGTGAATAACTAAGTAGGCAGTGTTCTCACTCAGTCAAGTTCATGTATCAATAATGTTAAAGAAAAGTCTAATTTGAAGTGTCATCTTCATAGTACTCATACAGTTGTACTGATGTCCAAAATTAATTGTGAATATCACAAAGGACTCACAGCCACAAATTAAATTTGTTAGCATCACTGCAAATGAAATGGAAATTATTTGGACAGTAAAAAGGTAAAGGTAATAAGTGTTTTCTTTATTTATTGTRTGGAATCTATAGAATGAAATAATTGAGGGCACTTATCTGAAAACTTATCGTACATCAAAATTTTCAACACCAAACATCCCTAAGGATGACTATGCATTATCGTTTTGTGCACCTCAATCAAGTTGGTGCTGTTGCGGCAATTTTGTCTTTTCCTTATCATCTTTCTCACACGTATTTTAATTTAGCCTCATCTAAAGACTGTAGTTTTTGACATTTAACTAACAATCTATACAAATATTTAGGTATTCATTGCGCATATCTTGCTCATTTCAAATCGCAAATTCAATACTTTGTTCCTTCAATAAATGCACAACACAAATTGAGCAAAAAATGTGAGGAGTACCGAAATCTAAATACTCCTGAGAYTACCTAAATATTTGTACAAGATTTATAGTTAGATGACAAAATTTGTAAGGTAACAATAATTTCTAGTTAACATATATAAACATAAAGGCAAACTAATCAGTGTAAAAGTAAAAGCAATTACCGTTGCTCTTCATACATGAATGAGGTATACAGCCACATATGAATGTAAAGCCCACTTTGCTTCAGCGCCTCAGCTCACTAAACAGAGAAGTATACAATAAAAATAAATGTTTATCTTCCTTCGTATCTCAGAGCTTTTCCTCTTCCTTAACGAGTTTACCTTCAACAAAATCGCAAGGTTGAATAGCCACCCCCAGCTGTTTTTGGAGCTTTTTCAACACAAAAACTTCGTGCTGTTCACATATGCTAACCACAACACCCTTCCTGCCAAGCCGCCCAGTCCTTCCAGCTCGATGTGCATAGTGAATTGAGTCTGTGGGCAAGTCAAAATTAACAACAAGATCACACTCTGCAACATCTAAACCTCTTGCAGCAAGCTCATTTGTCACAAGTATTCTTAAATCCCCATTTTTGAATTTTTTTAGCACAGTAGATCTAGTAAGCTTGTTGAGATCCCCATGAAGTTCTGCAGCTTTTATCCCACGAGCCTCTAACTTGTACACTGTATCCTTCAGCTGTCTATTCTGGTTCATGAATACTATAACAAACTTAGCATCAAGGGCATAAACACATCTCCTCAATGTGTCAACTTTGTGTTGTAACCGAGCAGTGCAGTAYTAATGCTTCAAAAGTGGGGGTAAACTCTCAGATGATGCGTGAGATGGTGCATTGGTGTCTGGTGAGGAATCAGATCTTACAGCAGTTACAGGGGCAGACATCGTGACTGAATCAAGTGAGGTTACACTTTTGGCTCTGACAAGAATTGGGTCGTGTCCCCAGCTCCGAGCTGCTCTTACTACTGAAAATGGCACAGTTGCAGACACCAAAATGGTTTGTCGTTCAGCACGAGGATTATTACCAGTTTTGGAGTCCACCCCTGTCCTCTTTTTCCCCACATGTTCTAAAATCCTGTGCATATCTTCACGAAAGTTGAACGCGAGAAGTTCATCTACCTCATCTAACACCAAAAAACGACAACCATGGGTATGAAGTTTTCCTGCTGCACTAATCTCAGCTATGCGGCCCGGTGTACCAACAACAATGGCAGGCTTGTTTTTCTTAAGTGCTTCCTCTTGCCTTGATCTGTTTGCACCCCCTACCAGCTGCTGAACCATTCTCTTGTCTGTGGGTCCCAAAAGTTTCTCAAATTCCCMAACAATTTGCATCCCCAGTTCCCTAGAAGGAGCTATAACTACAGCTTCTACATCCTTTTTTCTTCCAGGATCCTTGTCAGTGGCAGATTGATTCTTTAGRGGACCCACTTCAGAAAGTATTGGAAGTAGATACGCAAGAGTTTTTCCAGAACCAGTGTATGATTGGATCACAGCATCATGTCCTTTCAATATAATTGGAACTGCAGTAGATTGGACATCGGTGGGAGCTGTGAATCCTTCCTCTTCCAATCTTTTCAATAACAAAGGTGGAAGGCCAAGCTCAGGAAATGAGCTAGCAGCAAATGGGGCTCCCTCTATTTAAGAGGGAGCTTTGCTTGGTCGCATTCTTCTTAACACAGAACTGTTTTCTGGTTCTCCATTTACGGCACTTCAGGAACCAGAAGTGCATATTTCTGCTGATCGAGAAGACGTCTCTTCCACTCTGTTTGCATCTCTCCTTAGGTCAGCTGCAGGAGCAGAAGGTCAATTGCTGCTGATCAAGTCTGTCTACTTCGCACCGCTTATCTACTGGTTTCAACATTATCTCTGAACCCAAGGCTAGAAAGAGTCGGGACCGCTGTCCTGTCTATACCTACTAAAAATCGCAGTTTTGATGGTAATAGTCAGTCCTAGAGGAAGTTTAAAGCTCTGCAAATGACAGGGACTCCCCCTACAAGGAAAGAAAGCGTGACGATACTATTGCCGGCATCTTTAGAGAGGTCTTTCACTTATTGGTTTTCAAAGGTTTTAAAACAGCATTGAAGGCACTAGAAATAATGATGGCTCCTGATAATATCCTTCAACTGGAGAAACACAGATTCGGCACAACATACATAATAATCAGTCTACAAAAAAAAAACATATTGCTCAGCATCTCAAAAGGAGGCAAAAAGGTGAAAGGACCACCAGAAAAATTGACGTGCAATAATTGAACAATTTGTCACTAATCAAATAGTGCGTGGGTCTGCAGTGGCAAATCATAGTAATATTCCACAACAAGCGAAATACCATTACCAAAGTACAAAATTATACATTTAAATCAATAGCTGTTCATCAGCGTGTAAAACAACACCAAAAAACAAACAAACATGGTTTTTGACATGCCAAATTGCACAATGTAATGAGTCATCAATATTAAATTATTAACTAAGCCATATAATCATACATACATATCTAGGGTTAACATAATGAATTTTGATCAACAACACAGAATTATAAGGAGCAAGGTATAAAGTGTATATAACTGCTTGTCTAAAAGCTTGGAAGCCGAACAAGGTAGAGTAGCAGGGCACAGGACACCTTTCTCGCGTCAATTGAATATTGATCAGTAGAGTCAACCTGCAAATAAGGATATAAGAAGTTAGTTAAATTCCATTATAAACCATGTTACTATTACACATATATTCAAATTGCATATATAACTTCATCCAGTTAGCAACACGTAAACATGCAAAACACCCTTCAATTCTAATCACAACTTTAACTAATAAGCATTCGAAATCAGTTAATATTCCATCCAAAAAATAGTTGAATGTTTGTTTCTCTAAAACCGGGTATGTTCTTCGCTTCTCTTTCCTTGTGCCTTTCACATACTTGGAATCACAGTGTGTTTGTAATAATATAGTTCTTGAATTCGATGTGTATTATGCTTTGTTGTAATTTAATTACTTCGTATTATATTTTCTTTGTTGTCTTCAAATTCAGCCAAATTCTAACAACTACACGCCAATTCTCCGAAATAACAAACCTAAAAAATAACCTCAACATTAATTCAACACAACTCATAATATTATTCCAACAAATTCACACAAACTCAAGAAAAATTAGCAAATAATTCAAACAAAAAAAACTGGAAAATTGGGACAAAATTAATAATAGAGAAAGAATAACACGAAATTGGGGGAAGAAGATACCATATGAAACCGAAACCCTAACTTGATATTAAGAGCAACAACCACACAACAACAGCAGCAACGCAACAAAGAAGCAGCCAAAACCAAATATTTGAGTAATGAATATTTTAGACCTCCTACACTATGCAATCTTCTTATCCTATATTTTCATCAATGAAATTTCACTTTTTTTTGTAACCAATTATTCATTTCAGAAGAACATTCAATCAATTGAACTGGGATATTGCAAAGCATCAAACTTTTCTTTAATGGGTGTTTTTAACAGCAAAAATACATGTAATTTGTTGAAGATGATACATGGAAAGAAAGAAAGCAATAACCTTAGCAAATCAGAGGTATCAGCGTTCAGCATCAAAGAACAGTGTTGTAGTGAGAGTGCGTTTTAAACCCAACTCATAAAATCGATTTAATATTTCCATGTTATCCATTAAGGGGAAAAAATACCTAAATCTACTATATGACGGAAGTGAATACTGCGCACTATACGGAATTTATTATTTTAATTAATTTACTCGTTTACAATATTAAATCTTTTGTGTAAAATCTACACAAATACAATACGGAGTCGAATACTGCACTATATGAAAAATTAGAATATCATAATTCATATGTGCCTTGGAGTGTGCTATTTTTTTTTTTTTGCCTGACTGCAGCATCAAAACTCATTTCTCTGTTCCTAATGTTATGTCACTTCTCTTTTTTCAACTATTCACAAGTAATTGAAATCTTGCAAATAACTTTTAATGTAAGAGCAAATATAGTGTATGTGGGATCTTGATTGATCGTATTAATGGGTAGTTTATTGATATTCAATCTTCGTTATAATTTTCACAAATCTATAACTAAATATAACCGATGCAAAAACATGTATTGGGAAGCGTATGAACATAATTGGCAAAACATTATGGAACAGAGGGAGTACGATGTATTGGTGGCTATCATTGAAGAGACAATACAAAACTCATCATATTTGCTCTTCAAAAAGTTAAAAATAACAAATAGTTGCTTGCGTTGTATGAATGGCGCGGCGCCAAATTAAGTGGCTCCAAGTGGTTCGCCGTCTCCACTATAATTTTTAGATATTAACCTTTCAATTATTGTAACGTTAATATTTCAAAATCTATTTTCAAAAAAAAAAACCAAATTCCTATTTTTCCTCTCTATAATATAAGACCTATTTTATGAGTTAACTTTTATACAAAAAAATCACACATATTTTCATTATATTTCCTATTAATCTTCTAAACATCAAAAATACAAAACCACTATCAACACTACTAAAAACTATAAACAAAATCTTTGATATGATCCAAATCCTAATCAACAACAAGCGTAAAGCAAGAGAAATAACCAACAAACATTCACAAATTTAAATAATTTTCTCCAAAACAAACCAAATTACCTGCCACAACCTCTAATTTCCACTTGAATATCATAAGAGATCATGAAAATTATCAACCAACTTTTAACCCGGGTTTAATTTTAATTAAGGGGCAAAGCCAACAAGATTTCTAATATCAACCAATGGACCGATCTCCAATAGTGGGTATAATTTGTTTATCAATCAACCCCTGATGGAGGCGATATCACTAATGAAATATGATGTTGATGAGGACGATGAAGACGAATGATGATGAGAGGGGGAATTGAAATTCCTGCACCCAACAAACTTCACGCCATCTTCCTAGACAACATCCCATCTCCACCTAAACCCGAAGAAGACAACTGGGAAGTAAGATTTGGTCAAACGCTGAACCATACGCTTATATCGTGGTAGTCATGAACACAAGTAATTGAGACATTGATGATATTGCAGGATCATATGAAACACTTGTCATATTCATTAAATTGTAACCGTTACTTTATTATCTTTTGAACATTGCAGAGCAATAATGAAGCACTTGCATATTCAGTGAATTGTAACCGTTGCTTTTATTACCTTTTGAAACATTCAGAGAGCATAAGGAACATTGTTATATTCATTCATTGTACACCGTTCCTTTTATTATCTTGCGAAGAGATTTTCGAGAAATATGAACTAGTTGTCAAATTAAGTACATTAATCATTCGGTAAACATAAAAGGGAAAATATGACGAACCATTTATTTTTGTTAATTGTTAAAAGGGAAAATGAAGATGTTTGGTTTGGTGATGTGGATGAAAGAAAGTTTGATAGTGCCTATGAACTTTTAATTTTTTCATTGGTAATGATGTTCTTAGTTTTATTTTTTCTCTTTCATTCCACATTTAAAAAAGGAAAAGGGTGAGAGAGCAATTTATTGATTTTTTTTTCCTAAAATAATGCTAACTAGATCTAAAATTACGAATTTGCTTTGGTATCGAAATTACCATCACATCAAGTCGGTAGTTGATTTTTTTTTTTTTTTTATCAATTGTTGTCAATAGAGACGCTATTTAAAATAAGTTTTATTGAAGAATAACGCTATTTCAAATAGTGAAGAAGTGAAAATATATACAATTCGTACCTAAGTATATGTAAAACACTATCTAGAGATAGCGATGTATGTCATTTAAACGCATCTCGATAGGTTTATACATAAAAACGCTATCTTAAGGATAGCGAAGTATTATTGACGGGTCCAATTATATATTTTGTAAAACGCTATTTCAGATAGCGTTTTAATGCAGTTTAAAAAAAACATGAACTACTTGATTCAACATTGATGGTAGTTCTGTAAATAGTTTCAAAACAAATATCGTAAATAATATTTGACTCTAGTTAGCATTACCGTGAAAGAAAATTCCATTTATTAGGGAGTAATAAATTATGGAATACTCCAATACTTTATAAAATAATAACAACTAACCAACTAAACAGGAAAAAATAGTACTCTGATCTAATAATACATTGACATAGTTACTTTAATCATATGAGAATTAAGGTTACATTAGATTTCCTATTCCTTAATTCATCAAATGAAATACTCGAATTTGAAGATACTAGCTATGCTTATCACACCTTGAACCCATTACTGCCTCTCACCTTTGTTCAAAGGACTCAAGGAGTGAGAATATACATGTTTGAGTAGTCCATATATCGAATAATACTCGATGATAACATACATGCCACAACCGAATATATGAAAGTCTTTTTCCCTTTTTCGGATAGTTTATGGGAATAATGTAGATCTTGAAAGTTGGAAAACACTGTATGGAATTGTGATCATATCCCTAAACCAACCTCCTGCTGATGAGACGGTATACAATCCTCAAAGATTCATGGGAAACTACTCAGACTGAGTTTAGACGGAATTTAAATCCGCATGTCTTAAGTAAATCAATCAGTAAGTCCATCGAATTCTTTCAGGCGTAGCAGGATTGTCAAGAGGAACAGCCACTGTAACCTGCATCTGATCTATGAGCAGTGATAGCATCTTTTAATAGCAAAGAAGACGGCAGAAGCAAGAAAGAATGGAGGCTCGCCAACAGCTTTAGAGAATGTATAGCCTTACACATTTGGAACTCCGCATATCAAACCAAAATCCTCAGTAGGTGTCAATTATAACCTTATTTGTTAATGGCAGATTGGTAGTTACAAAAATTTTGATCAACAGATGGCAAATTCTGTGATAGTGTTCTCACTGTTGGGGATTAGTTAGTCCTTACTCTCTGGATTTGTACGATGATTCAATAGACACATACAGACAAGAATTCAAACAATGACAGAGATAAAATAATATAACAGCACTTGATTAAGCTATACATTAATTCTGCTCTCCTATCTACCGAACATTGCCTATTAGTTGATCATATCAGCTATTCTTTTAGTTCTATATACTCTTGTTCTACATCTACCAAAACATATCTCACCCTCGCTCTGAAAAAAGAAATTTTTTATCCTTTAAATTTTCATATGACCAGAAGAGCAGGGAAATATGAAATCAAAAAAGTAAATTTTCAAACCACAAAATTCACATATTAAAATGCATATGCAGATATAGAAGCAATACTGTATGACACGCAAAAGGGATGACAGGTATACGGACCTTCAAAAGAGATACTTGAATTTCGAAGGAAATCATTTATAGATGGACATTTATAATTCGCAGTTCCACATGTATATAGGTGACCAGGAGGTATCCACTTATGAGCTGCATCTCCCACTTAAGCTCTCTAAAGCAACCCAACCCATCCCCTGTATGAACGCTCCTGATCTGTGATTCAAAAGATAGGGAAAAAAATTAACTTCCCACAAAATTATAGAGTAAATCTGAAATGATGTTCAACGCAACATACCATACAACCAAATTATGCACAACTATCACAAAATATCTGTGTATTGAGTTTAAGCAGAGACAGATAATTCAGTTAAAAAAACTAAAATTTACCTGACAACATCAATGGTTGGATTGGAGAGAAAATCGAGATCAAGAATGATGTTTGCAACTCTTTGTGAAATCTCCGGTCATGTGTCTATTAACTCAGCAAAGCAGCACATACGTGAAATACTGAAAGGATCCTTTACCAGTTTTCATCAAAGCCAATATCCGGGGTTACATGGAATCGAGAGATAGATCTATTCTCTCTAATAGCATGCTTGTGCCAGCTGAAAGGAACAAAAGCTTGTTTAATCTCTCATATGGAAAAAAAATGGTTAGCATACAGATATTTAGAGTATACGCTCAGCGAAATGGAATTAACTGCGGTGTTGTGATAGCAATAGGGTCCATCCGTGGCTGTATCTTGCACAGGTCATGATAAACTTGCAGGACATACATATCAGAACTGTCTGGATGGCTGCAGTTGGGATGTGCGTTTGGAACTGTTCTTGTTATATTTCAACAGTGCAGAAGATTGGAACCCTAATGCAGGTATAGAAAGTTTATGCCTCTAAAATAAGGGGAGGAGATGAGACGAATGTTTCTGCTTCTTACCTTGTCTGTACTGAGTCCTCGGGATGACATGAATACGGAGCTAAGAGGGGATGTGTGAGAGCATGAGCAGCAACCTGAGCGACTTTTGTATGCAAACCTTGTCCCATTTCAACACCCCCATGGGTAACAAGTACTGTGCCATCAGTATAAACTTGGACAAGGGCACCGGCCTGCATTCATTACATTAGATATGCCATTTTAAATAGTTTCTCTGGTGTTTCGTTAAGGGAGCTAATCTTTTCTGTGAAAGCAAGCAATTACTAGTCACCTAACTTGCACATGTATGATGAAATGCAAGCTGACAATTATGAATGAATTCTTAGCAGACATCAATGATTAAAAATCCAATCACCAGAGAAGGAAAAAATTTGGTTTTTAGATTCAGAAATCTAATTTGGTTTTTTTTAAAAAATTGCTAGAACACCTTGATGCAAGATGAGTTTGTAAATCGCGTCTTAATCACATGTAGCTCTGTGAAAAATCAATTAGGACCCTCATTTGTTTGCTAAATGCAATATATTACTGTATTATATTATCCAACACATTTGTGAAATATATTATTTCTGATTAAAATCATTTCTATTAAATCAGTTTCAGCAAATCATTATCTTAAAATAACAATATAATTAAAAGCACAATATAATTATCAGTCCAYGAAAATTTTCCGGCCCACTTGGAACATATATATTTAAGGAACAAATTTCTGGCACCATAATTTTGCCTAATACATGGTGGGACATGGGTTACCTGGTTCATAAACTTAGTTGTAAATGAGATGCCAAATTTCGTYGGAACCATAGCAATTCCACYTTTTTTCCATCGARTCTGGCGATTGAACTCGTCAACCTCTGCACGRGCCCTTGGAAAATCACATGACAATCTCAGTTGATTCCACAGCTGTGGCAATGTACAATTCTCAAGTTTTTGGCCGTAGTGCAATATTGATCCTTCACTTTGGAAGTTCATTTCCTAAGGCAGCGAAATAATTCATAATCCTTTTGAAAAAGAAACAGTGTGCAATAAGCAAATACAGTTATTACTCTTACCCTAATKTCCTCTGGGCTCCTCTTGAGCTCCATGGCAATCCTCTGGATCCAATTTTCTGTAATAAGCATCCCTTGAGGTCCACCAAATCCTCGGAAGGCAGTGTTGCTTGGAAAATTGGTGAAGCATACATTTCCATTGATTCTGATATTTGGTATCTCATAAACATTGTCTGAATGAAACATTGCACGTTCGAGTACAGCTAGAGAGAGATCATGTGAATTTCCAGCATTGTTATATATCTCAAGGTCCAGAGCTAACACTTTCCCCTCATTTGTAAACCCTACCTGTGCACATAATATTTCAAAACAATTATGTCAGCATATAATACATTTCAAATCAAGAACCATTTAAGGACCAACTCCAGAAAGGAAATGATAAGAGAAATTATGCATAAGTATTAGAGACAAGAATGCTAGAACACCCTTTGAACTGTTTGAATACAACTCTTGCTTGCTTCTTCTAGGACATTCCTCTCTAGGTCAACTTTTCATGGCCTATATTTACATAATCTATTATCCTACAATTACTATGAACACATAGTTAAGGAATATATCATTGCCAAGTGCCATGCAAAAGCAGACAAACAGTCAGGAACTTTAAAAAATGAGAAAATCGGGGAGGTGATTCTTCTAATGCAGTTTTTAGGATTTGCGGATTTCCTGTGATTTTCAATTAATTTTCTTCTAGTGAAGTCTATCGTGAATTCAAGGTCCTAAATTTTCAGAACACCATTAGCCAAAATTCCTCTTTTCCTAACAGTCCTCATCCAAATGAGTATTCAAGCCATCTTTGTCTTCCTAAAAGCAGAAGTAGATATTTTAGGACTTTGTGCTATTGTAGCAGGAATGACACAGAGTACAGCAAAGCAGAACCAAAAAAAAAAGCAAGATTCTGTACGCTGGCATAGGATTTCCTAGTGCCTACATGCATGTCAATCAAAGAGCTAAATGATGCTCGAATTATACCTTATATTTTCCAAGAAAGCTGTGACGTTGTCCAGTTATCATCATGTCTACATCTCGTCTAAGGTGAGTCTTACAATGTCGGTTTAACAAATATGATGGAACTGAAGCTGCACGCAATAAATGATGATCTTGTTCCTTACCACCAAACCACCACCAATCCTCTTGGTTTTACAAACTACTTTCGACATAGGAAGACCAAGTACACGACAGACATCCTTCTGGTGCTTCTGAGGGCCTGCAGAGTGCAGAGGTACCGTAGTGAAAATTTACTAAAAATAAAACAAGGAGTAACAGAGATTTCACATTTAGGAGGCAAATCAAAAAGAATTACAGAGATTTTACATACATGAGACAAATTATATCTAACTTGATGCAATCTAACTAGGTCATTTAGAGAAACTAGCAAATTAGAAGTGATACATACTTGAGTAGATGAAACCATATGGACCTCATTACCACCATCCATTGTCCACACTAGACTGCTGTTTGGTTCCAAGTAGAAAATGTTCTTGACCACCAACTTGTACTCATTCCTTCAATGATCCTGTCACACTCTCCTGAGTCAAAGCAGAGATCAACTTCACCTTTCTTCAATTGCTTTACTGAACAGGGTGAAAATTTTTGACTTAATTGCATCTTCTATGGACAAAACAGAGAGGCAGCTCTTCATAATCCACATGCACTTTTCTCGCTGCTAGTTTGCGTTTTCATGGGTGTCAGCAACCACTATGCGATTACTGTATGACACAGACCCTTGTTCAGATTCTGCTAAAATAGAAATTATAATATCTCGAGAATTCTATTACCTGTCCCACACAAGTTACGAATTCCGAAGCAAAGAGCTCCTCATCAGCGAAAACAGGTCCAATACAATTGACCCCAGGGATATCTTTGGCATAAAAGATGCCTTCCACCCAGGTGAGACTTTGCGACAGAGTCATCAATTGACAATATGCGGGCATGAGGCTTGCTACTCAGGATCAATGCAGCGTGTAACCATTAGGTGGCATTGGTATATCATCAGCATATTCTGCTTCACCGGTGACCTGAAAGGAGTGTCAATCCAATAAGGTATAAACCTTACAAAATTTAATCAAAGCTGAACAAACAAGATTGTAATAAATAAAGAGTCAAAGGAATATTCATTCACACTCATCAGGGTCTTCTACAGTTTTGTTAGGTCACATTAAGGTCATAGCTGATTATCCGAATCCACTTACAGCCTGAAACTTTAAGAATGGCATAATTTAATTTCGAATAAGGATAATGAAAGAGAAACAACAAGCCAGTTTATAGCATATAAAGTTCTCACCCAACTCATCTTAATACCAACCGATAACCCTTACCACCACCACCCACTACTCCAAGAAAAAAACAAAAACAAAAAAACAAAAAATTATCACACACCAAGGCCTATGTAAACCACCAGCATATACAAGTGTACAAGAAAATAGAGTCAGAGTTAAAGGATATTTCCAGGGAGGAATTGCAAGCAGCAACACACCTGAAGAGTAGCAGACAAATGAACCTCTGGCGATCCCCACAGCTGTCCCGTGTTTCACAATTTCATAGTCCTGACTCCCCATAAGAGATGGTCTATGAGATGAATGTATTGCTGATAGATATGACGTCGGTGCCGTTTCTGTCAAAGGTGTCTTTAGATCCAGTTCTTGTGACACCCATAGAAAAAATTTAAAGAAAAAACTAAGTGTCAAGGATTTTCGAAACTCCACCATCCCACCAGGTGCATCTTCCTTCATCYAGATGTCCTCCTCTAAGACCTTTAAAGCTCCATCAAGCAAGTCTTTTTTCCAAATCCTCCCTATAAGAAAATTGTTTGTTTTTGATGCTATAGAAGAAACAGCYGCAACCCCTCCATAAACAATTGAGGCATCTGATACAAGCCATTCTTCATCATTTTTCTGAAGATGAACACGCATCCCAGCATTTACTAATGCAATATCATCATCTCTACGATGAGCTTGCTTAAATTCTTTCACAAACTCAAAAGGTCTTGTCCATGGTAAATGTACTGACAGTAAAATCTCATCATGAGATAGATCAACCTTACGATAGCCCAGGAAAAATTTATCTGCTAAAACTGTTCTAATGTTTCCCTTGCTATCAATGATTTGAAACTTCGCTCCAGCTGCCATCCAAATAGGATTTAAATCTGATATTGGACTAGCGGTGCAAATATTTCCACCAACAGAAGCAACATTTCTAATCTGAGTTCCAGCAAACCATTTTAGCTGCTCAATAAGTGCATTACAGGATGATACTTCATGAGCAGCACGCTCCAAAGAAACTCGTCTCAGAACACTCAGAAGTTCAGARAATCGCACAGCAGCCCCTATCTCCAATCCATCATCTTTAACATTTAAGATATTTAACTCAGGTACCTGTGCAACAGAAACTAGAGTTTTGTACTGCATTTTCTTCAGCCTCATTTCAATTCCAACCTCAGTGTTACCAATTACCAACCTCATATCTGGATTTTTGGCTTTTAATTCAAGAACATGTTGAAGTGACAATGGTCTATACCACTTGATCCCACCAAAGCCAGTCAAACTCAAATACGAAGATCTCCTTCGCAATAGCTCTGGAGGAAAAATAAGCTCCCTATCTCTGTACTTGCTACCATCGATATCACTGTAAGAGAGTTGTTTATAGCTTTCACTGCAAACCCCACTTTCCTTTGTACTGTCGATATTGGCATCAGATTTTTGTCCACATGAGCAGGGTTTACCAGTAGAAGGACAGATGAATTCACTTCCTTCTAGACTTGATGCAGTACCTCCAGTGTATATCATATCATCAGTTTTAGCAAAAACTCTAAAAGCATCGATAATTGGCCTGTAGCCTGTGCAGCGACACAAATTTCCTGCCAGACTTTCTTCAATTTGGTGCTCACTGGGAGGAGTTTTGCTAGATCTTAATAAAGCATACATGGACATAACAAATCCAGGAGTACAAAATCCACATTGTGAACCGTGTGATCTTGCCAATAATTCCTAAAAAGATCAACCAATCAATCAATCAGAGCCTTAATAATATACAATAAATGATAGGAGAATTTACAAACTGTGACTTTTTACATTGAAGTATTAAACTACYGGGAAAAGGTGTTATCCTGTCCAATAAAAATATTTCGTATTTTGAAACCAAGCAAATAAAACAAGACTATATTAAGACTTGCAGAAGAGTTTATTGGAAAGAAGCTACCACTTGTACTTCAGGGTATTGATCTTGTTTCCCCTGTCTCACCTATTAAGCACTACCAACCAACCCCGGCAAAGGCAAAACGTAAAAGGTTAGGCAACATGCGAAGCTTCTCTTTTTGTATGCTCCCAGATCTTCCCGCCCCCATCCCCCACCACCACACACACCCCACACCCCCCGAAAAAAAAAAAAAAACTTACGAGGGAGCATCCTGCCATTCATATAGAAGGACAGTTTAGGTTGGTACCAACCTGTACTGGATGCAATCCAATTTACGGTTTCCAATACCCTCCACTGTGATAACATGCATTCCTTCAACAGAGTATAATGGAGCCAAGCATGCATTGACTGCATTGGTGCCTGGAAAAGAGCAGCGTGGAAATTGAAACACATTTTCTTCAATTGGTTTTACCATTTAAAAAAAGATGCATACTAAATGCTAGGTCACACAGATTAATGTCAAAAATCCCGCTGGAGTGTATGCAAATATACCAAATGGAAGTAGTTGACATATAAATGGTTTAAATTTAGGCAAGCCAGAACTAGATTGTTTGATATTGAAACTATGCTACTCTTCTTTGAGCCTATGAGAATAGACCATCCAGTATTCTCAGCTCGCTCCAGGAATACTTAATTACAGTCACAACAGCAGTAAACTGGGCTTAGAGTTAACGAGTTATGCTGCACTTCATAATCAAGAAATTGTGACCATCACTAATTAGAGAAAAAAACAAAAATCATGTTCCAATCTTTTATTCAATAATATGGAAGACGAAAAGAAGAAACTTATTTCTGCAACTTATCTAAACATATTTTGTGAAGATTAGGTACTAAACAACTTGAGATTATATCAGAGAATGAATATCCATAACGCATGCATTATGGATTATATACGATGATGCAATTACACTAATGGATGACAAGGTGTGGTTTAAAGCATGTATTCTGACTTATTTTAGCAAGGACGAGTATTCTAAATGTTGACTGTACTGACATTTTAACAATAGTCCATCCCCAACTTTTAGCCCCAAAAAGTAACCACTGGCAGTTCAAAACATTGCTATGTTGTGCTTTCTCATCTTATCTAACAATATATAATGCTTCTGATGTCCAATCATATATATATGCTTCTGAGGGTCAATGTATTTTATAGCAAGCAAACCAATGCAAGGACCATCAAACTGTCACAAGCAACGAACATTCTAGTTAACGTTTTCCAGGTTATAGATGAAGATGATGATAATAACAACTTTCCCCTTCCTCCCTCTTCTCCTACATTCAAGAGTATCAAAACAGTAGAATCAGACAACCCCAATAATTTATCGCATAACAGCTTGTCCATATGATCATTGACCATGAGGACAATAGATGCAATTACCCACATTGCTGCCACTTGAGCAATTGAGCATGTTATGAAGGCAAACAGCGACCACGAAAAGCAGAATTAAGTACAAGAGACTCACACACTTTTCTTCTGTTGTGATCAAAGTAAGACACCATAACAGTACAAGCACCACAACCTTCCTCACCAACAGCCTAATTTCTGTCCCAAGCTTGAGGGCCTAATCTTGCATTCAAAAAGCGGAACAGGAACAGCCATATTCATTACTTCACGAACAATATTCAAGCAAACAAATCCAAAAAGCCGATAGGAAGGATGATTTAATAGTTTCAGGCCCTCTCTCAGCCATACTCCTGTACACTTTAACTCTTTTATGATACCCATAACATATTCCATATCTTTTAACATCTTGCCAGTGTGTTAGAACTAACTAAAGAGAAACTGAACATTGTATCCTCAAAGATCCCCAGCAAGAAACATTGTTTAGGTTAAAAAACCTTTCAAGCACCAAAAACATCACCAAACAACTGATACAAAAATAATTTGTTCAAATGACATTAATGTTACTTCATCTCTAGACTTTAGAGCAAACAAAGCAAATTTTGAGCATAATGATTCACACAAACCATCATGACATCAAAAAGCTACGCTGGACCAACACCTAATGTCATCTACAATCTCATAAGCGCCACTAACCAAGGTCGATCAATTGTCAGCTCTTTTGTGAAAAATCACGAAAAATCCAAAGTGAGTTCCACATAGATTTACTGAATGCTTGTACATTTGAAAGCCTTTCTGTTGTTTTGGAGGGAAAATATTGATTTATTCCATCAGTCTTTCCATTTCCTTTATTTGCTTTAGGTCAATGGTGGACAACCATTTTCTCAAGGATGCGGAATTACTCTTTAGACATGAAGACCGTCTTCCTATTGGAAAAAAGATATGCCACATTTTCTCTTTTATCCCATGATGATCGGAGAAAACAACATAAAACAATTTTCACATACATGCTTTCCATCTAGTATTGTTTTCCTTAAAAAATATTATATTTCCATGTAAATCTAATGTTTTCCGATCAAAACATAAAGAGGTTGGCATCTCCGTCCCAAATATAAGCTTATCATATATGAACGATTTTTTGTTTTTCCATTTCTATATCCATATAGTATGTACTAAGTCATTGCGTTCGCAAGTAGCCTTCTTAGGTCGCATTAACATTTTTTTGACCGTTAATTCTTAGCTCCAACTCTAGAATGAATGCCACAAATTGCCACATTAAGCATTAAAATCATCGATCTGCTCATCAAAGTCACCCCTCCTGGGGAATAGACGTTACCAAATCTATGACAGCCTCATATTGTTCCAAGTCATCCAAAAATACACCCATATTCCACCGAATCTTGCATTTTATAACGCCTTGAGGCGATGATCTTTAAGGAACGAAGGAGTACATGTACACAATATTCCACAAAAAAATACTAATAGTATTGAAGTAACTTTAAATAATCATTGTTAGTTCAATTTCTATATACTTCACATAAGCATACTATGATCAATAGTTAGTGAAGTTCAAAACGACAATATTGTACTTGATTTTTCTCTAATCTTACCCCTCCACTAAATAACACAATGGAACATCAATATCAAAAGTTCATGTTATTTTTATTTTTCTATTTTTTTAATGCTAATTAGCACGCTCGTCAAAGTCAATTATTTCTATCTAGTATCTACCCATTAAAAAGCACAGTAAGAAACAAAGAGCTATAAAAGTTGCTTTGATCACAAACTTCAAAATTCAAAATAAAATCACAACCATATTTTTTATTCAATCAACATGAAATGAAATCAATCTGATAACATTCAAAAATAAAATTAAAAAAATCAAATTATACCTCTAAGATACTCGAGAAGAGTCAAGTGAGCTAAACCATCAGGAATCACTTTGCGAACCCCATTGATGTAAACTAGAGCTTCATTTGATTCCTTTTCTTCAATCACTTCAACTTCTTCTTCAGTCTTCAAAGATCCCATTTTTATTCAATTTTTCAAAGATCACTTTGAAACCCAGAATTTAAAAGGRTCAATCTTTCCAAATTTAGGAGTGATTTATTTGGATAAAATTGATSAACCCAATTCTGGCACTTGGGTATTTATATASTTTAAAACCGACATATATATTGAGAGATTGAATTGAAGTTGAATTTTGATCAGATTAGATGTTGATGATTGAAGAAAGAATACTGAACACGTTGTTTGTCAGATTATTTGTTTTATAGCGATTAATTAATTTATACACGTCTATTTATTTTTAAGAATGTAAACCAAAAGTATGGTACTTTGATTAGAAAAATGTGTACTTTTTGGCAAGTTTTGGTTTTGATTACAGTATCGTATGGACCGGTCCGGTCAATATAAGAGTCGGCTTGGTCTAACACGACTACACGAGTTTATCGAGTTACAGAGTTGATTCCAGTCTAACATGAGACCTTGATCGCTATCGACGCAACATGACATAAAAGACATGTTAACTAGTTGGGGCTAAATTAATGACATTTTATTTTCACTAAATATATACTCGAACCAATTAAGTAACCACAAAACAAAATGAAATGTAGGGTAAGATTTAGACTTTCGAGCAAGTGGTTTTTTTTTTTTTAAGAATACGAGTTTAAAGGTTAATGTAACAATTTTTAATCTTTTATGGAAAAAAACTAAAGGGCGATACATGAAATATTTAATCATTCAATTCCAAATGATTTCATTTGTCAAACAATATTTCTTCCCATTTCAACACCGAAAATGAAGTAAACTATAGTTTGTACACAGATCATAACGAATTCGACAAGTTTCTTAATCAGTACTAGGCCAATCTATACATCTCATACATACATTGAAAACTTTCAAGCTATATTACAGAATCAATTTTTGCTGTACA
>SNQN01000794.1:66635-77171 GCA_008642245.1 Bassia scoparia | reverse complement strand
TAGTAAGACCATTTTCCTCATGTCTCTAACACGATCGTATTTCGTTGACTTTGTAGAGCATTTTTTACGAACCGTATTAACGGCAATTTGGGCATTTTAAGCTATCTTTGGAATGATTCGTGCAGGATTTGTGTTTGCCGAGCTGTGTGTTCATTTTGGACTGGTGTCGGGAAGCAGGTGGAAACAAGGTATGGGAATTGCCTACTCGAAGCTTTTGCCTTGCGTGCCAGCAGCGAAGTTGCGCACGCCGCTGGTACTGGTTGGCTTGGCTTGTGTATGTCGGAAAGAAGGATCTAAATTTGTAGACGCACTCTAGAGATGATACTGCATTGCACACGCGTGCCGTTTAGTTCGGCTAATGGTGGTTCTGACGTATTAGCCTCTTCGATCTACTAAGCAGTAGTGAGAGTGCGCCCGTAAGACTCACCAGAACACCTAACGGTATCTATTTCTTAGAGAAATGCCATATTTTGTTTGGCTCTCTGTGCTTGGGTGGCGGTTGTTTCCAAGACGTACTAAGTTTGATCTTAGATGCTCTGATACTTGTCCTAGTCAGGTAGCAGGCTTCATTGTCTTCTGTGATGTTAATCGAGGAAGCTTTACCTTGGGTTCGCGCGGTTTTTGGGTTTGCGCCAGCTTCTGTATATGTGTTGAAGCGAGTGGAGTAGACGAGTCAGGGCGTTCACTACACATCAAGCAGTACTAAGACCGTGTTAGAATTTGCAGCAGTTTGCTATTATCTTGTCTGGAATGGATTAGAGCATGACTCCGCAAAAGAATGGCTATCTTGGCTTCCTGCGTACCAAGGTTCCTCTCAGTCTCTGACAATCTTTGTATCTCTTTTTTCTTTGAATTTGTGCTGCTTATTCTCTCGTATATAGATTTTTTTAACTTATTTTTTTAAAAAATCTTTAACTGTTGTGTCCTCGTTGAAAATTTTTGGATCTTTTGGGTTGCTTCTGTCTTAGCTCGAGGTTGACTGTAGATGATGAGTTTTATATTTCCGAGGCTAATCTTGCTGTTGTCATCTCCAAACCTTGTAGGCACTTGCAGAATACATCCTCACTCATCTTATTGTCTTTCGGCGTATATTTTCGTGCATGATACGATGGTCAGCAATATCCTAATTTGACCTTCTTGTAAACAAATCTCGACAACATCGCTCAAGGCCTGGCGCAATAAGACTTTGGGCTTAAAAACATGATGAAACTTCATGTAGTAAGGTAATCAGGATGCAGATAGAACTGATTAGTATTGATATGTTATCTTACTCTTATTATGTGTCACGACAAATGATCTGGAGAAATTTTTCGCACATCATTATCGTGCTATAATTGGTATTAAGTAGCATTAAAGTCTATACTTATCTTGTTGGCCTCTATTCTTTTTTCTGGGAATCACCCTCAAACTAAACATGCCATAAAAAAGGACTCGGGGGTCGGTTGGTCTGTTACTCAGAGTAGGTCGTTGTGCTTGGTGTCGTTTCTCAAGGGTTCAGTGATGTTCTAGCAGTAAAGAGAACTGTTGTTAGCGGATGCATCTCGTACTATTGTTCCTTGGGGGCCATAGATCTAATGATGTCATTCTCCACTTGTTCCTACCGATCCAAAGCCAAGGATTGTTCCTCCTTGGCTACTATCCTTCACATTCTCTCAGAGATGTACTGACTAGCTTCAAGACGGGCTCAATACCTCACAGCACTCGCAGTGTATAGAGTCAGTGGAAACTTGTTCTGTCATGTACTACAACAGAAGAATGAGAAAGATAACTGGTGTTTATTGACAATAAATGCATTGCAATTCAATTGCCTTCCGACTCTACTACGTACCATACGGCAGATGTAAAAGCTATCCTTTATTTCTTCTAATGCTCAATGGAGCAAATTACCCTCTCGTTCACATGATGTTTGTGTCAATAAACTCCCTGGTTCGTCACGTGAAGTAAATCGTGTGCTTCCAAAACCGCCTCTGGCTCATTCAAGCAGATCAAGTGTGCATACATTGAGCACTGTATAACAATGCGCGACGTGTCTGTATTAGTGAGGGACAGCTTTTTCTACGCGGTTATGCAATTGAGTGTGGTGAGTAAAGAGCATGTGTGGTTGCGCTAATGGGGTACAGGAGATTGTTGAGAATGCACATAGTACTAATAAGCGTCTGGCAGATTCTGTAAGAAATTCATCTCAACGGTTCGACAGGACGTGTTAGGATGTGAAATGAAGAGTTGTTCCTGGGAAAATTAAATCTCTACTATTGTGTGTTTAACTTCCTTGGCATGACTAATGAAGTTCCTTCTTCTACATGTGCGGATGTGCAAACATGAATAGCAAATAATACACTATTGAAGGAATTAAAGGTTTAAAAATTTGACTGAGTTTTGGAAGATGAATCTCCTGGGGTTAATTTGGCAGAGAGATAATTGTGTGCTCACCAATCTACATGTACAAGTCTTCTTATAAAGATAGGCGTTCCATCATCTCTCTTTTGATTCATATTCATATCCTATATTGAGTTCAAGACTAGTTATGACTTATGAGCATAAGATAATTTCATCTTGACAATTGTAATGCTTCTTATTGTTCCAATATTGCCTCTCTTCTTCAATCATTTCCTCGGCTTCAAATTGCATGCTTCTTTGAACAACACTTGATTTAAAGGTGGAGAAGATGTATTTAGCTATGTTACTTGGACTCGGATGAAGTGTAAAGTGTTGGTGTCGTGTCAAGCGTCGGACTCGTCCATTTCTTGAAAAATGTAGTGTTTATTGGTTAAAATGTGTCAAGTGTCGGTCCGTGTCCGACATGAGTCGTGTCGACACGGACATGTGAGGTAAATGAAAGAGTCCGAGTAACATGAGTATTTATAGTAATAACATGAAAGGTTAAAATTATTCTCATTGAGAATTTTTATATTTTTTATTTCCAAGAAGTCAATACCTGTTGAAACTTGTTTCAGCTGTTTCTTTGGAAAGCAGCTTTGGCTTGCAGTTACAACAAAATATTTTTGTGATCAGTTCCGCTGAGTTTGAATCTTCTGTTTTATGAACTTGACCAGGATGATTTTTGGAAAAACTTTTTTCGGTGTTGGCACTTGAAGAGAGAAATTCAATGTAGATCGACCGAAGAAATCGTTATTGTAGGCATATATTGCAGCATATCCGATTTGATTAGCATAACCTCACCCTTTTGATATATATTGATTGGTTCTATTTATGCGTAGGTGATGATTATTTGGTCATGCTTACTTAGCATAGGTGCTTCTCGGATTCTTTATGTTGGAGCAGTCTTTTTTTCAATTGGAAGGATCATAATATACAGCTGTGTTTTGTGCTTCTTGTTATATGTCACCATGCAGTCCTGATTCTGTTCTCGCAGTCAGAGTCTAATATTGACTCTGCAGCAACAAGAACTCCACAAGATCCTGTGAAAGAGATTCTTCTTAAACAATGAGCAGATGTTTCGTAGCAAATAGCGAAAACTTTAAGGGCTGAACACCTTATGTGATCATAGGTGAAATCGACAAAGTTATACTAGAGAATACCAAGTGAAGCTTGAATGAGCAAAAAGTTAGTCAATACATCTATTCTTTGCTCATTTGCAATTTTGCAAGTTATTTGTGCATTTTTTCACTTAGCAATCCCAATAATATTAGCCATTCCTTTGTATTTTTGTTTCTGTTTGTTTTGTTGAAACATACAGTATATATTGACAGGATTGACATTTCTTCATTTGATTCCTTTAGTAGTGTTAGAATTGAAGGTGGGGAGGAATCTTTGGCTATGGTGAAGGTTATATCATATATGGCAGGAACAAATGACCGCATGTGTTTTACTGCTAGAACTAAACCCTGAAACGCAAGCACAAGCAAGTAACAAAACACACCATTAGTTTGGTAGTTGTTCAGAAAAAAGATAGAGGCAACAAGATAAGAGTTAATGCACTWAAAAAAAMTAGACAAGAGGCGAAAATTTTCAGTTTTGAAAAAAAAGTATCATCTATCAGGCATCATTAATGTGAGTTTCATTTCATGTTTTAAGCCAAAGTCTTATGCCCTAGCATGTTGTAATTTAATCAATAATATGCTGACCATCTTTGCAGAAAATAGTCGGAAAGCATAATGATGTTGTATTTGATGCACATGTTGGAGAAAAGCAAATTAGGCCTCAATATAATTAACTCATCACAGCCTCAGTTAAGAAAGAACAAGATCAAAATTTCAACGAGGACAACAGTTAAAGATTTTTTAAAAAATAAGTTTAAAAAATCTATATACGAGAGATAAGCAGCACAAATCAAAGAAAAAGAGATACAAGAGATTGTCAGAGACTGAGAGGAACCTTGGTACGAGGAAGCAAAACATTTTTTGGGACATCTAATCCTTTAGAAATAGCAAACTGCTGAGCATCTAACAGTTTTGCTTGTGTGAAGCGAGTTCCTTCAACAAAAAGAGCCAACCAAAACGGAACAGGAAAGTCCTTTAATTTCTCGTAACCTGACTGCATGAAATTCAACATTAAAAAAATATTTGATAACAACCGCCACCCAACCAAAGCTAACAGAAATATGCATTTTAAAATAGATACCGTTAGGGTGTTTTGATCTTCGGTCCATCTCCTTTTGACGAAGATATACTCAGAAAACCACATTGACCAACCAATAACCTGCATTTGGCGTGCAAATTTGTTACTTTCCGACATACACCAAGCCACCAGTCCTCCACTGGACGAGTTATAGATTCCATACCCTTGATTGTCCACCCATAATAAGGCAACACAATTACAATACAATMATGCCAATGGTAATACGGGTAAAAATCTCAAAAGAATCATGCTTACTAATTACTACAATACGAGCCAAATCGTAAGCAGGTATGGCATCAAATGCTGCCATACAGAGTCCATTTACAATGAGTATTTGAAATTAGTTAATGAAAGAACTGCTTGCAAGAAWCYATGTAGTATWCTATATTTCTGATATTTGTGTCTGATGCAACTGTAATTTCTCTTGCATGAACATGTATAACTTATAGTTGTTTTCTCCTATAAATGACTTTATGACCTTATTAAATACAGTACTACTCGTGAAAAACTCAACTTTCAAGGTCTGAACTCTGAAGGCTATATTTGCTAATGAAGCTTTGGATCACAATCGTCAACATATTATGTCAACYAGAGGTTATGACTATGCAAATTCATATTAATGGATTAGAATACTAGTTATATCTCACAAAAAACAATACAGAAAAGTGATATCTCTAAAGAAATATGAATGTAAGTATGGTTGGTAGTGAAATACTCTAAGCACTTCATAATCATGCATTTAACATAGTAACAGCAAGATCTAGCTCCTATCAGTATTAGCAATATTGGGAATCAATGTCATTAGTTCAATGATTTTTTCCAATCATCTATATTCAACATAAAAACAAATGTACCATCAAAGATAAACATTTAAATCGGCTGCTTTAATGCCGATCCATCATTTGAGAAACATGGTAGTCTCAGGCAGGCAAAAAGTAAAATGCAACAAATGGGCAAAATGAAATTGTCAGGCATGGAAATTCCAAATCTAGTTTGACCTTGTAGAGCTTTTCACATCAGATTAAAAGATAGATACTCACCGGAAGATACTTTAAAACATCCTTCATGATAGCCATCGAGGAACCTAGGCATCCTGCTTTCTGTTTCAAAACAAAAACACATTTGTGGAATAATAAGGCAATATTCATGGCATCATATATTTAATTATCGGATTCAAATAGCATATTAAACATGCAGAGCATCGCATACGTGGTCTTATTAACTGCAGTTTTTCTAGGTGTATCATAACAAGTTAACGTGCAAACAGATTTTTAGCTATGTGGTATCAGAAAGATAAAGATAAAAGCATGTTGCAAGTTGCAACCATAGAGTTATTAACTGCAAAAGAAGTGCTGCATTCATAAAATAAAATGAAGTTTTAGATGCAGCTACTCCCTCTATTCCATAATTTTTTTCCCCATGGGCCCACTTTCTGTGAGCGCCTATTGGGTCAAATGATGCAAATATTGTGGGACAGAGCGAACATGAATGCAGTTCTTAAAGAGCACCTGAGCTAAGGCCCATCCAATAAGCCAATCAATGTCACTTCTATGGTTGGAGATAAGAAGCGCATGTTCTTTACCTGAAACAAGGTCATTAAACCGTAAACCATGTCAACTTGAAGCTTGTGCTAGAAAACAAGAGGTAACAGAAAAGTAGGAAATAGACTAGGAAAAAAACTTTAATGTATATATTATAAAACATCGATTAAGTATATATGAATTTTTAGAAGTAATTGTCGCACCCATCAAATGAAATGTCTCAATCAGTGTGCAGTCCACCTGCAACAGCCAAATTTCAATAACACAGTTACATGTATAAACAAACTGTCAATGGTATACTAAATTACCAACCTTAATGCCGCCCACCAATCAAAGAACCAAACAGCCTCCACCACAGCATTCTGCTACCACTTTGTTAAACTCCTATACTATTCTTTGACAATGGACAACTAAGACATAAAGGACAGCCTGAAAATACAAGCACACAAAACACAGAGTTAATGGATTATATCATTGTGTACTACTAGTAGACCTTGAGGCTCAAGTTTTAAAGTGTTTACTAATTTCCTAATTTCACAGAATATCTATGACAAGTTTTATACGTACTCCGGTAAGCATATATATGTTGTATATGTTGCTAAATATAGCTAATTAAAGACACACAACTTTTCCCAAATTCATTAGTAATAAGGTAAGATAAGCGTAATCAACAGAGAAACTACAATCATGAATCATCTATACCATATGATAGTGCAACAGAAACTTACACAACAACTATCATCAGCATGTTGGCGCCTAAAAACCGTCTCTACGTACTACATAACCAAATAAACATCGAAATTAATTTTGTATATTGGCCTAAGACATACTAAATGGCAATCATATCAGATTATCAGTGACATAGAATATTCTCATGCTAGCATGGAAAGCACCACACATTACATATCGGCAATTGAAACAAAGTGGCAAAACTTAGAATGTACAGTATCAACTATTCTCCTTCTACTCAAGCATGTGCAACTGAAATCATACTCCCACTTTCATATTCTTATCAGCCAAATAGTGGTAAATTATAACTTATACTAAAAAACAAAAGTTAATCAACAAATTAAGTCCATAACACGTTTGCAATATCATTTCAATCCATCTTTCAAATGAATATGTAGTTTAATTGTCAAATCAATAATAATCATGCAATTTCATCATATTAATTAAAAAAGTTAAACTTTTCATGGCAAAGTGCAACTTTCCAACTATTCAGTATGAATTTTGCATCATGATAATGAAGTGCCCAGAATGTTCTCCATTTCACCAAAGATCAAAACTTTCCTATGAAATACTGAAATGGAACTAATGACATAACAGTTCTCGAAAATCAATGCATCAAAACCAACATTAGACGCAATTCCAACAAAATAAAGCGCAACATGAATTTTAACAATATTAAACAACTAAATAAAGAAATACCATAACACAAAAACAAGAAAGTGAAATTCAACATCAAAATGATCAAACAATATTAAATGAAGTGGGTTTACCTGAATAAGATTAACAATGAGGCTGAATAATGAAAATGAACCCAACAGGAAATACAACAACAATTGCAGGTATTCCATTTTATGTTTTTTTTTTCAATTCTAATTCGATTAACTTCTTCTTTAATTAATTGAAAATAAGAAGAGATTGAAAAAGAAGAGAAAAGGGGTAAGCCAAATGCTAGATTCCATTGTAAATTCAAATGTTTATACTTGTATGACTGTAAACCAACGTGTGATGAATTCAAAAGCATATTAATTTGAAAGAGTACAAATTAAGATTAGTAGGAATATTAAAATCAAGTAATCACTTAAAGGTTGACTCTTTGAAGAAAAATCAGAAAGTACTTGTACAAGACTTTGGTCTTGGGTAATTAGCGCAAATTATACCCTAGGTCTTAAACTCGAATATTAACCTAAAATGAATCCGATAACGTTGATTCGTGTGAAAATCCGATTTGACAAATTTTGGAAAACTATTAACATCAATTGGAGGACTCCGATCAAAATGATATGTTTTGAGACTTTTACAATTGATATATCCGTAGTAGGAACAATGATAATGTATAATGATTAAAGTTTAAATGATGTTTCATGTTCTTGTTTAAAATTATATAAACGCAATTCAATTCAAAAGATTGAACATTTTAACACAATAATGTCCGAATTCGGATTTGATCTTCTAACTATTTGGAGCATATTTTACGGGAGGAAAGAAAATGTTCTCAAAACCACTTAGAAGTTCAAATTCGATTTTGTGGGTTAATAAATTGGTGTTACAAGAATGACAACATCATGTATTGTATAATTTGGTGAGAATTTTGTCATATACTATGTTTACGGAATTAGGGGTCTGTAGTAAATTAATAAATATAGAAAACCGTTAAAAAAAAGAGTAAGACCTAGTTATTTTAAGAGAATTGCAATGAATTAAATTAAGACCTTATTTTTCTGATAATTGAATACTTTGACATAACTAATCTCTATTATACTACCCCGTATCTTAAATTCTTAATAAAGCAATTTAAAATCAAGAGAATAAAAATCAACCATAATTAATTACTCCAAAAATCAAAAACTTGATATGGATATAATTTAATTTTGTCAAATAATACATGTATCAAATCTAACATCATTTAATATTTATTATGTTTTTTTCTTAATTAGGATTATTATTATCTATTTAAAATGGTTCTCAAAAAAATATTTTTATTAACTAAATACCATAATTTGCTATTCATAAATCAATTAAAATGCACAAAAGGCGAGGACCAAAGCCCGCGCAAAAATTGCAAGAATCAAGTCCAGTCCAATTTTGGAATGAAAATTTATGTCCAAAGCCTGTAAATTTTTGGATTGGATCGAACCTAAACTGCGAGCCGGGCTAGGTTTGATCACCTCTATGTTTTTTAAGCCTTAACCAAATGCTCCCAAAGTAATTTACAAAAGTAACCTAAAGTAAAATAATTGTTAAAGTGTCTATAAAAAAAGTTTTTGTTGAATTGTGAAAAGTACGTAACTCATGTCCAATACATGACTAGCAAGTTGTAATAAGTTACCCAAACTCTTCATGCTAATCGTATATAGACTTTAAGTTAGTCTCAAACTTAGGTTATAGACTTATCGTATGCGGTAATTAACATGTATATTTCACTAATAAAGACTTGAATGTAATTTGTCTTGATACCATCCTACATCTCAATGGTGGATACAAACCAAAAGAAATCAACCCAACTTGTTACTAAATCAAATCGAAACAACCCTATACAATTTATTTTGATACTCGTGTACTGTGAGAAGTTTCCACCGCTTTTAGCGAATGGACTAATCTTTCACGAAAAATTGAACGAGCACCTCAATAGGGCATTCCTCCGTAGTAATAAATGTTCAATTCCAAATGCTCGACCACGAGAGCTCGATTAAGACTTAAGAGTAGGACTATACACCGGTTCAGAACCGAACTGGACCAAAATCGACTGAACCGAAATCTAGAAATTTGACGGACCTCGTCTGCACCGGTTTACGAACACCCCTACTTAAGAGTTGCTCGAGCGGTTCGAACTCATACTCAAATTTCATTAGACAAAAGACCAGACACAAATTTCATTCGAATTGAGAGCTACTTGTATTTGTGAAGCATAGCATCAAAGAGAAGGTTAGAAGGCAACTTCACAAAATCGCAAAACAGCAACAACAATGGCAGCTCCTCAACCTCAACCGCATCATCATCAGCCACAAACCCTAGAAGAAGTGCGAACCCTTTGGATTGGTGACCTTCAAATTTGGGTTGATGAACCCTATCTTCATAGTTGCTTCGCGCAAACTCAAGAGGTTTCATCTCTTTTTTATTTGACAAAATTTCTTTGATTTTTACCTGTTTAACTTCAATTTGATGCTTAATTTATCACTGCTTCAGTTATTACTTCGATTTTTTTTAGGTGGGGTCTCCCTTAATTCAATGAAATTGAAGTTGACAATTGTTGTTGTTGTTGATTATAATCCAATCACCCTTTTTCTGAAGAAAAAAAGAGTATAATTTTGCTTGTTATTTTGCTGTTTGATGATGGGTTGATTATGGATGTTTTTTGTACGGAGTAATGAAGTTTGTCTTTGTTGTTAACCTGTTCAATGGAATTGTGGAGATTAAAGCTTGAATCTTTGATTATCTCAAGCACTGGAAATAAGCTAGATTGCATGAGCCTTGTTTGTTTTAGATAAATCTAGGTTTCAAAAATTGAAGATAAATTTGAGACATGTTGTTTTGRKAGTGACCTTAGATTGAAACTTCAGAATGTGCAGTTTTGTCTTCTAGTATACTACTCTTAGGATGAATGATCACATTGGAAACCAGGACAAATTGTAGGTCTGATTAGGCAGTTGGGGGCAAAGTTGAGGGGCGGTTAGAATGTCATTGAAGAAAA
>SNQN01000794.1:50140-65565 GCA_008642245.1 Bassia scoparia | reverse complement strand
GGGATATCCAGAGCAGACTTACACTATCGGCAAAGCTCATAAATATACTACCTAGCTGCAAACTGCACAAAACACACACCCTTACTAGTGGGATCTTGGATAGCCAATCTCACCAAATTGCAAGCAATGCTGTCTCAGCCGTCTTCAGTTACATTTGATCCAGATTACCAATATATATCTGCAAAAAAAATACGCATATAAAGCTATCAGACAAAGTATTAAATGTCCATTTTACACAGGATCTATTCTGCACTCAGCTTACCGTTGTTTATTAGGATCATCTCAGTTGGCATTGGTTAACTGGCTTGGAATAGGTGGCACTATGTATGCTGGAGCAGGATATATGGCTGCCACCAGAAAATGAAGCTGAGCACATACACATATTCAAAATTGGAGCGGAACAGATACAATTGCTAAAAGTGTCCTAATAAGACTAGGTATACAATAGCCTGAAAAAGTTTACCTTTAGCTACAGCATACTGCTGCTGCATTCCAGGTGACTTCTTGGAGTTTGCAGTAACTGATATTCGCATTGGCCTTGATAAACATACTCGACCATTTCATTTCAGTCATGGCCCGATTTCTTCCATCTCATCTCAAATTTAACAAGGCATATCCTTCTTTGAACGGCCTGTGCTTGCATCAGTTACAACTTTGATGTCCTCACTGAGGGATAGTGTGAGCATCAATGGGATGTATTTACTATATACTGCCTGTGTCTCTGCATTTTTCCAGCCTTTTCTGATTAGGCTTACCCTTTAAAATCCCTGGAGATCTGGACCTTAGTTTGCTTTTTATGATGGTTAAGCCTGGTGTGTTTTGAGTAATTACTTATCAAAATTCATGGTGTTGTTTGTTTACAGGCCATCRGCCGAAGAAGCTATACAGAAGCTGCAAGGAACTGTGATCGGTCAGCAAGTAGTTCGTGTATTATGGGGAAAGAGCCCAACAGCTAAGCAGGTAAAGTTTCCCTGGAGATGTATCTGGTTCTCCCTATTTGATTATTCYCATCTTGTTCTATATCTTTTGCTTCCAGCTCAATCTATATGAAAATTCAAAGGCTAATACTTGACTGAAATTTGCACAGGACTCTGCCACATGGGGTCAGCAAATGGATCCGAATCAGTGGGGCGCATATTATGGATATGGGCAAGGTTATGATGCCTATGCATATGGTGCTGTTCAGGATCCATCTTTATACGGATACAATGCATATGCTGGCTATGCTCAATATCCTCAACAGGTGTAATCTCTATGCCTACTTTCTAATTTACAAATGATACSGGTCATAATAGAAATGGAATTGCATTTGATTTTTCATTTTTTAAAATTATTTTTATGGCTGTAGTTCTGTGTTTRAAAAATTTGGTTGACTTGTGATCTGAGATTTGGGATGAGTGAAGAGTTCCCAAAGSTCTGAAATTTTGATTCAAACACAGAAGCATCTGAAGTGATCATTATACTGGTTAGGTATTAAAAGAGTCGTGGTCCTTTGTTATTGATTAATGCATATGAAGAAATTTTGGATAATAGTTAACAAACAAAACCATGATATCTATTAGTCACTACTTGACCTAATTACTCATTAGATTGTGGTCATATTTTCTGAAGGCCAAATGCTTACAGTACATCTCTAGTACAGTCATTTATCAATTATAGAAGGGAAAACCTGCTAGCTGCTTTAGTGGCCTCCAGGNATAAATTTGAGACATGTTGTTTTGTCAGTGACCTTAGATTGAAACTTCAGAATGTGCAGTTTTGTCTTCTAGTATACTACTCTTAGGATGAATGATCACATTGGAAACCAGGACAAATTGTAGGTCTGATTAGGCAGTTGGGGGCAAAGTTGAGGGGCGGTTAGAATGTCATTGAAGAAAAGTTATAAATTTGTAGATTCTTACCTTCCCTAACCATAACCAACACGACCTTGCGGGTCTGATAGGTGCGCTTGGGAGTTGGGAGGGGATTAGATGCATTTTGGAAAACGGTTTTTCTTTGTTTTTTACTTTGGTTCTATGTTAGAAAAGTTATAGGGAATGAAATTAGGGAAAGAAAATACGAGAAGGTAGATAGATGTTGTGAGAAAATAGATTGGAGAATTTGGCATATATTTCTCTTGAAAGGAGAATGTGGACTTGGGAGGACTGTTTTCCATCCATGTAAAAATTGTATCCTGTTGCGGCAAACATGACCATTGGCTAGATATTAATAGCTCACGGCTCACCTCAAATAAGGAAACCTCTTCATCTTTATGATAACTTCTATGGGCACTGGGCTCTCCTTTTTTTTTTTTTTTTCCTCCCATTCTCTTTTCTACTTATGTGTGTATCAACACAGTTGACTTGGGATTTGAATTTTGAAATCACCTTGTGCTTTACTCTGGTCCTTTTAAAGAAAATAAAATATACTCCGTGTATTTTTTTCCCCATAATTATGTATTAAGCTATTCGTTCTAATTGCAAATTTCACCACTCTCCCCCACTCACACTTTCCTTTCAGAATAAACTTCCTATTGTATTGTTGTTATATGTGATAATTTGCTTACAGCCTTATTCAAATGAAAAAAAAACTTGAGTTTGTGTTTCTTTCGGTCTTAGTCTTTTATTGTTACTGTATTAGTTTCTGTGACAATGTATGTTAGGCTGTCTTAATTTGGCCTCTTAATAATCCAGATCTTGATTCTGTGATTTGCTGATGGTTATGTTAGTTACTTAATAATGAATTTTGTGCATTATCAATGCAGGTTATATCTGTCAAGGTCATACGCAACAAGATTACTGGCCATCCAGAGGGGTATGGATTTGTTGAATTTG
Organism: Bassia scoparia; assembly: GCA_008642245.1. NCBI lineage: Eukaryota > Viridiplantae > Streptophyta > Magnoliopsida > Caryophyllales > Amaranthaceae > Bassia > Bassia scoparia. Next base: position 62,752 of record SNQN01000794.1, on the reverse strand, counting down.
TTTCACATGCAGCTGCTGAACGTGTTTTGCAATCTTATAATGGAACTCCCATGCCAGGAACTGAGCAGCCTTTCCGATTAAATTGGGCATCATTTGGGATTGGAGAAAGAAGGCCTGATGCAGGTCCTGAGCATTCTATCTTTGTTGGGGATTTGGCACCTGATGTTTCAGATTATTTATTGCAAGAGACATTCAGAGCTCACTATCCCTCAGTGAGGACAGCAAAGGTTGTAACTGATGCAAGCACAGGCCGTTCAAAGGGATATGGCTTTGTTAAATTTGGAGATGAGATGGAGAGAAATCGGGCCATGACTGAAATGAATGGTCAGTATTGTTTATCAAGGCCAATGCGAATCAGTACTGCAACTCCTAAGAAGTCACCTGGAATGCCAGCATATGCTTAGCTAAAGTAAACTTTTTCAGGCATATTGATACTAGTCTTATTAGGACACTTTAGCAATTTGTATTTGTTCCGTTGCAATTTGAATATTGGTATGGCCAGCTTCATTTTCTGTGCAGCCATATATCCTGCTCCAGCATACATAGTGCCACCTATCCAGCCAGTTCAACAATCCACTGAGAATGATCCTATAAATACAACGGTAAGCTGAGTGCAGAATAGATCCTTGTAAAATGACATTTTAATACTTTGTCTTGATAGCTTTTATTATGCGTATTTCTTTTTGCAGATATATATTGGTAATCTGGATCAAATGTAACTGAAGACGAGCTGAGAAGACATTGCTTGCATTTGGTGAGATTGCTATGCCAAGATCCCAGCTAGTAAGGTGTGGTTTTGTGCAGTTTGCACTAGGTAGGTATATTTATGAGCTTTCCGATAGTGTGTATATCTGCTCTGGAGTATCAATGGGATGTATTTACATATACCCTGTGTCTCTGCTTTTTCCAGCCTTTCTTGATTGGCTACCCTTTAAAATCCTGGAGATCTGGACCTTAGTTTGCTTTGATGGTTAAGCCTGTGTGTTTTGAGTAATTACTTATCAAAATCATGTGTTGTTTGTTTACAGGCACCGCCGAAGAAGCTATACAAAGCTGCAAGAACTGTGATCGGTCAGCAGTAGTTCTGTGTATTATGGGAAGAGCCAACAGCTAAGCAGGTAAAGTTTCCCTGGAGATGTATCTGGTTCTCCTATTGATATTCAGCATCTTGTTCTATACTTTTGCTTCCAGCTCAATCTATATGAAAATTCAAAGGCTAATACTTACTAGAATTTGCACAGGACTCTGCCACATGTAGCAAATGGATCCGAATCAGTGGGCGCATATTAGGATATGGAAGGTTATGATGCCTTATGCATATGGTGCTGTTCAGGATCTCTTTATACGGATACAATGCATATGCTGGCTATGCTCAATATCCTCAACAGGTGTAATCTCTATGCCTACTTTCTATTTACAAATGATACGGTCAAATAGAATGGAATTGCATTTGATTTTTCATTTTTTAAAATTTTTTATGGCTGTAGTTCTGTGTTTTCAAAAATTTGGTTGACTTGTGATCTGAGATTTGGGATGAGTGAAGAGTTCCAAAGTCTGAAATTTTGATTCAAACACAGAAGCATCTGAAGTGATCGATTATACTGGTTAGGTATTAAAAGAGTCGTGGTCCTTTGTTATTGATTAATGCATATGAAGAAATTTTGGAATATAGTTAACAAACAAAACCATGATATCTATTAGTCACTACTTGACCTAATTATCATTAATGTGGTCATATTTCTGAAGCAAATGCTTACAAATCTCTAGTACAGTCATTTATCAATATAGAAGGGAAACCTGCTAGCTCTTTATGGCCTCCAGTCCTCCACTCTGCTCTAGTGCATTTTTCAGACCCTCGACATACTTCTGGGACTGTGCAGAGTATTTCTATTTTTGCAAAAGGAATACTCCCTCCGTTTTTTTTAGTGTTCCAGTTTCTATTTTGGATGTTTTTAAATAGTTGTCCAAAAATCTAAAAATAAATTTTTTCACATTTTACTACTTATTACTCAACATAATGATTACCCCTTTTAAAGTCAACTTTCATTTACTTTAACCAATCTTTTACCCGAAAATTACTATTTCCATAAAATTTATTCACCACATTTACTCTTTTACTAACTTATTCACAAACTTTTTACAACTTAACCTCAACCTAATTTATGCAAATTTTCAACTACAACTCTTTAAAACGTCATAATGTATGGACAATCTAAAAAAAACGGAGGGAGTATGAAGACAAGCTTATTCCATGAGTTTAGTTCGTATTCCTGTTATTAGTCTCCAAACCCTTCACCTTTGGCTACCTGCTGCTATTTGTCTAGAAGGCATGAAGTGTTCATGATATGGTGCAGCTGGATGTTGCTCCAGGAAGAGCGAGGAGAGCTCTTTGATCCCCCGTACCTGATGTTGATCAGATTTTCTTCCCTCTTTCCCCTTTTTGCATCTACTTCTGAAAACTTTTGTGCAACTCTCATATGATTTCTGTTTCTTGCCCCACTAGACATCAATGCGCTTATTTCTTGTCATGGAAAGTGCATTTTGCCGGATCCTATGTGGTTAACAACCTCATCTCTAGCTAGACAAAGCTCAGCGTTAATGGTCTCATAATAATGTCACTTGGGCAGTTTTCAGTTCCGCCAGTCTCATCTACTAAACTACTGCATGTACTCTTAGCCCGTTGTAGCGGTCTCATTGAAAGCGTAATCTTCAGTGCTAGTTTCTAGATGCTGCTGCAATGAATCTATAGCCAAAATTAGCATTATATATGTGTAACAGTAGTATGTTTATCAGTAGCTTTTCTTTCACCATTATACTTTTACCTTGTGTTATCAGTGGGCGGACCAGGATTTAGGAATTTCAAACAGGGGTGAATAAACGATCATCATTATATTCGTTTGATAATCGATATCCTGTTGGCGTCGGGTGTGCATATATAATATATTATATTATATATAATATATATATATATATATAATATATATATATACATATAAAATAACATCTTATATAAAGAGTCTTACAATATTTATGTCTTAACGCAATCCAAATACATAATCGTAAGAGTCTTCAATTATTAATGTTACAATATTAATTGTCTTACAAATACAAAGTTTACCCAATCTACCTTCGAGTCTTCATACTTAAATCGATCAATAATCGATTTTGAAGAAACCTTGGTAGATCAATTTCTTCTCAATAAAAGTAACCAAATAATCATTTAAAAGTGATCACCATGCTATTTTCAACTATTTTTAATATGTCATTGCGGAAAATACTCTTTTCTACCTGTCCGTAGCAACGGAAAATCAACATTAACTTGAATTAACAATGTTATGAGAGAAGTCTCAGGTCTCTTTGTTTTCAACAAGTTTCATGGAAAGAATTGATATTTCAAGCATGAAATCTTTCATCATTTAATTAACATCAAGAAAAATCAATTGAAGATAAGACCGTTTAAATCATAAACAAAAAATCTTCGATATTAAAGAGCAAGTTAAGTATTTCTTTTTAAACAAAACAAACACATAATTTAATCACTAGTCATTAGAAACAAATCAAGCAAGTTTAATCAATTTCTAAACTAATTAACAAATTAGGGATTTAGGTTTATATTGAATTATAATAATTAACATTATACAATTAAATAAAAAATACACAATTAATTGATAAAACATCCATTTACAGATCTAATTGAAATTTGAAGAAGGGAAAAGAATTAACAAAACGCAGATAACTCACAATTTCACAATAATCACTTATCCACGAGGACGAGATGACGAGAACGAAAGTCGAGACTCGAGAAACAACAGACAAACAGTCGGAGCGTCGCCGGAGGCGACGCCGCCGGCCGGAGCGTGAGAGAGCAGAGAGGCCAGTCAGCGCGAGGCCGTCCATGCGGCAGAGGTGTCGTGTCAGAGATTCAGAAGAAGAAAGAGAGGAGCAGAAGTTTGTTGGATAGTCTGTCTTACTGCTTCGTTTACTGTGTAACGCGTATTTTTTTTTTCTTTTTTTTTATAAAAAAAATGCTCTGATTTTTTAAAAACAAGGGTGCAGGGACCCATTGCCCTTATGTCCGCCCCCTGCCTTGTTCAACTATCTTTGTTGACTTAATGTATGCAATTGCAAGGCGCTTGCTTGGTTATAATATTTTCGAAAAAATTCCTGTGTTGATGTTGATTTCTTTCATGAGTTTTTTTGTTTTCATTTCCAACTGTTTATTATTTATTCTCAGATTGTTTCAAAGCCAAATTAGTTTAGATTTATGAAGTTACTTCATTGAGTAAGATTTGTGAGATTGTTGCTTAGATAATTATGAAAAAATTTGTTCTATTGATGTTGTTCACATGATTATTAAGAATTTTCAACCAAATTATATGCAATTTCATTAATTTCACCAATATATTTATAATATATTTTTTCATTAAATTACACTACAAATTTTATTTTAGTTGCGTTACATTGGATATAAAATATAAAATCAATGCAAGGAATGAAAAACAGTGAAATTAGATAATTAAGAAATTATAAATCTAGAAAAAATAAATGGATTTGGAGAAAGAATTGACGTTTTTTAAATGTAAATGAAATGTTTGAAATTCATCTTACACAACCACTAATCAGGGGAGCAATGGTGTCCTAGTATCTATTAATATTCATTTAATAAATCATTTTAGATAAGTCAAAGTTAATAATGACATCAAAAACAATTTGACAAGTTAATTTTTTGAAAGGAAATTTCACCATATTTTCAATCAACTAAAAACTTTGAATTAATTGTCTTAATAATCAATTTACATAAATTTCATTAAAATACAAAAAAAAAATTAAAAAAATTGTACTTTGATGTCAATCAACACACAAACTATTTTATATTATACGTATTAGTTTGTAAACTATATTATATGGAGTACTCTATCTATCAAATTATCTCTTTTAAAATTATACTCCGTACATGCTATTTTTTATCACTACTATTAATTAATTTTTTCAAACAAAAATATTTAAACACAATTTCCTCTCTATTTTCAAAACGCCCAAATCATATTTTATAAAATTATTGCACACATCGTTTACACAAATGCTAATTCAAATAAGCGAGTAACTCCCTCGTTCCACCATCAATAATTTTCAAATCGAGAATGTGTAAATGTGTGTAAATATGGGTCATCTTAGAATATTTATAGGCAAATCTCTATTATAAAGGAGAGGGGAGGAAGATGTGTCCCCTCTTAAAATACTTTTATACCTTAATGATTTAATAATTATGAAATGATGTGCCTAAACTACCTTTGTTAATTCAATAATTAACTCAATAATTTACAATGGAAATTGCATGTATTATTACTTAATTGCGGAAAAACTTAAAATCAAGTATGATTACCTTAAATAGGATTGAAACATATAATGATATTATTTTGAATTTCGCGTCATAATTGTTTACAAAGTAATTACAATTCACATAAGGAGTATATTACATTTGTATGTACTATAAGATACTTACTACTCCGTATAATGTATACAATCATTTTTAATGAAATACAATTTCATAGGTTCAAGCACAATCGCGTGCAAATAAAAACTAGTATCCTCTTATTACGAGTCTAGATTGGTGACACTTGTACTTCGTACTATTTATATTATTTATAATCATGATGTTTTGGTTCGTTTAATGAATATTTAATATCATTTTAATTCCGAGTAACAGATAATTAAATATATTCAGCATATAATAGTAAATCTAATATAAAAAGTTTAAAATAGCACATTTAAAATATTATGCTACATAAACGTACTTGTAAGCACATCATCGCCATGTAAGCGTAAAATGTTAACAAACGCTTGACAAATTTCACAAAAATAGTTTAAAACATACTCAAATTCATAACTTGGGAAAAGCCTCTGAAGAGACTCTGATGATCCCAAGAAGAGGACTGATAACTCTCATAACGAGAGACTTAATATTGACTAAATTAAATACTAAAAAATTACATAAACAATAAACTAAGGAGATTTGGGATTCGAATAAGAGATTTTGATTGCAAGCTTAACTTGGAGTTCATCCATGGTAGGCCAAACTTTTTTGGATAGGTGCTAGGTTTTAGAATAGAGAAAACAAACGTTGTTGACTAATTTTATAATTCTAATTTTACTACTCCTCCTTTTTTTAGATGTTCAATACCATTAGGAACTTTTAAGAGTTGATTGAGTTGAATAAAATAGTTGAGTAAGTTTGGAAAAGTTGAATAAGTTAGGTAAAAGAGTAAATGTGTGAATAAATTTATGGGAAATAGTAATTGGTGAAAAAATTAGGTAAATAATGAAAGTTGACTTTAGAAAGGGGTAAGTCATTAATGTTAGAGTAAATAAGTAGTAAAATGTGAAAAAGTTATTTTAGATTAATTTGAACAACTATTAAAAACATCCAAAATAGAAACTGGAACAACTAAAAAAACGGAGGAGTATATTGTATCTTTCTATACACCACATACATAGAAGATATCAAAATTGCATAAGCCGGGGCAACGTCGGCCGAAATACTAGTTGTAAATGTAAAAGTTAAATATGACGAAAACACCATTTACAGGAAGTACTACAATTTTTGGAGGACCAAACAAAAATATCCAAGTCTAATATTCATAAAACACAGGATTGAGTTCTTCAAAATTTCCATTGAACCAACTTGTGTATACTTGTATAGTAAGATTTATCCAAATAGGAGTATGCAAGTGTATATGAGAAGCCATACAGCTCCATCAACTTTCGGCGAAATGAGGTTTCGCAGTAGATTTTACAAATACAGGGAAGCAAATTTCGACAGTTTCCCATGTTTCAGATACACTAATGCCTCAGATGATACAATTCCGCTTCTTCTAACTTTCTAAGCATCCCCTAATTCGACTTAGAAGTTAGAAAGCTAACATCATTTGTTTCTCGTATCAAATCAATGGAGTGCTAAGTAACAAAAATTTCAACATAAAGAATCGAAGCTCTGATGAACAGCAAAACAACAATGAAGATGGCTTAACTGCATATATGGATGTCCACTACAAGATTAATTCGGTCAAGGTGATCCTCTATATTGTTACATCTCCGGTCACAAGTATTTTGCTAACCATGGAATCCTGGCACCCTTCAAAGCAATGCCACATCATCGCTGAAAAATCACAGCAGAATATAATAACTTAATATAAACATACAGCTTGCAGTTTAGTTGATGCAGGAAACATAGATAAATGTTTCGAATTATTCGTTTCAAAATAGCACACCCTGAATCCCTTAATTAAGTTGGTTAGACTTAAACTTTCTCACATTAACATATACTACATCCGTCCCATTGAGATTGCAACGTTTCATATGAGAGAAAAACGTTGCAAACCCATAGTGACGAGGAGTAGCACATTCTCTTAGACTAAGAACCAAAAAAGGATGCTTGTGCAGCATTGCAGTAAACGTAGGCAACCGTAAAGGATATACTAAGGCACTATTGTTTACATCTGGTTAACATTTACTCAATTACTGAAGGCCCTCAATCAAATGGGGAAATTAAGTGTACAACCTTAGTTGCACAATCACTATGCTAATGCCCTTGAACATGAAAGTGAAAACAATAATGAATCTGGTAATTCAAATGGTAATAAATCAGTCATAGAATATAATCAATATATAGTCTGTATTGGAACTGAAACCAGTACAAATCCTTTGCAAGCATTAACAAGAAACTAAAAGCTACCACTATCAAACCTTCACAAGCATGAACAAATATGAGACATGTATATAAAACCAACCTCGGAAAATTCAACTGCAATTTCTGCAGCCTGTGCCTAGAAACCTGGTCACATATGATGATTCGACATTCACCAAGTTTGCAGCTGGAAAAGTAGAGTGAGTCAAGACTTTAGTAATCTCTCAGTAATATACTATAGAAAGTATAGATAAATAGGAGATGATCATTAGTCTCTAGTCACATAAATTACCCTCTCTACAAAATTTGAAACCAAATTATATGCTCACATATTTAAAAAGCAACTTTATGATTATATAAGCTACTACATGAAGATGACACAACTACTAAAACTTCCTGGTAAACGATGTCATATTAATTGTTACAGATTGTCAATGTGACAACTATTATTAGATGGTGGGAAAAAATGTTTGTCCCTCTTGTTATAGTACATATCAAAATGGACATTTCATCTCAAGGTGGTTTAAAATTGAAACCTGCCTTTTCCAGTAAAGGTTGTATTAAGTGAAGGACATGTTCCAGTAAAAAAAAAAAAGTTGAAGGACATGTTATAATGCCAAGAATATCGGGATTAGGCAGCAAATTCAAGTGCATCAGAAGTAAAAAGGGAATTCTCGGTAAATGTGAATCAGCAATAACACTTACCCAATTTTCAAGAGTGTATCACACCCAGGAAACTGCTCGCCATTGCTACAAAAGCAAGAAACAGTGAAACCAACTGCAATAAATAACAAAAGAAGAAAGCTGCTTAAGAAAAATTATGTTTGTCTTGCTTTTCTATATTTACTGGCTCACTAATAATCATTGACAAATCGTGAAGCCAAAATGAAAAAAGAAAACAAAGATGCAGTCTTGTAAAGTTGAAGAGGAATAACAAAACAGAAGAAGCCAACCTTCTCAAAGGTAGTTTCACCCATTCCTGTTCTTGTAAAGCTCATGCACCATACCCGCCAAAAATATCTTTTGCAGTTTGCTGAGCTCCGGATTACCTGTTATAACAAGGGAAAGATAAAATAATGTTTCTGCATAATAAAGATAACAATTTAAAAGCTTTGATGTCAAGCTTGCATGTTGCAAGAGGGTTCCTCGGACAATTTTGGCAAGCAGAAAGGAATTTGAAATCTAGAATCCGGATAAAACAATCATCAATCATGAGTTTGAGAAATGCACATTTGATAAAACTGAACAAGTTAGAAAATAATTATAGAGCTTCCTATAGCCAGTGACAATTTTTCTATCCATATCTAGTTGTTACGAAACACAGAGTTAAACAACAATGTCTTAAATTTGCTCACTTGAACGTGACGCTTGGAACATTTCTTGTATAGCTGCTTCAACATCACCATGCCAACATGGGATTTTCCTGAGATTCATGAACAAACAGTGTTCAAGACAAGTTATGACAGTGAAGAACTATAAAGGTAATATCAGGCAATCAGCAACAGGATGAAAACATGATACTTCAGAGTAAAATCTCCAAAATAAACAACAGATTTTTGTTCTAACATTTTAGATGAACTTAAAAATACAGAATTACAAATCTGTATAGTACCAATAGAAGGAGTATCAGCTGGGGCACTGGTTCTTATACGATAATCAGCAATTCGCAGCACGTCGACATATCTCCAGAGCTCTACGTGCATCTCCAGAAATAGCAGCTACCTGAATATAAAGTTTCTAGATCTTAAATGCAATACAAGTGCAACGAAATGTAATTGAGAAAACCAGTGTACACCAATTGGTGTATCTTGAACAAAAAATCATATCACCTTTCTAGAAGCAAATTCCACAGCTTTATCAAAAAGCATCAATCCCCTTAAGCCGACTCATTATGATTCTTGGAGTTGCTGATAGGTATAGGTCCGAAACACAGTCTATGTATTCCCATTCGCTTAATACGAGGAAGCAACTCTCTGGAAGATCCATGTATTAGCAATTCCTGCAATAGAATAAGTGTAGTCCTGATTGTACAGTCATTTTTCAAAACATCTTAGTACAGAAGTAGTAAAGCTTACAGTCAATATGAGATAAAACAGAATTCTACCTATCACAATTACGTTGGAATTTGGTCGAGTCCCAATCAAGAATGTTATTAAAGAACCTGAAGCATGTAGAATCCCATATAGTCAATCTACCTGATGACAAACTAAGTAGAGATTATTTTATAAAATACAAAGTAAAAATTTACCGATTGGTTTCTGGTGACTAGAAGATCAAGTTCATCAATGAGAGAATACAAGGTTTGTTCTCTCCTTTTCCCATTTGTTCCTTCTGAGAAACGCATATGAAATGTAGGCTTTTCAACTGACCCTATGCCACTCAGAGCTTCATAAATAACTGATAGAATTCTGAGTTTAGATTCTGATTACAACAACTATACAAATATAAAAAAAAAACTTTAACAGTAACTAACCCTATATATGTTCTCTGCAGTAGCTAGTTTCAGGCCATTAATCTCTATGAAACTGTATGGTTTAATGTTTCTTGACTCAAGTTCAGATTTAAGGCTCCTCATCACTGCAAGTACACTCATAGTCTGCAACTCAAAGTCAGTAAAGATCAGCAATTGTAACGTTATTTAGTGCATTAGAGATCTTATAGAGGGAAAAGGGAGAAGATWAAAATACATCACCTTTCCCGTCCCAGGAACACCATGTATGTACAAGCAACGCCCCAGACACTGGTCATCACATATAGCACCTTTTATAAATGTAGTGATCTCTTCCATTTCTCTGTGTGAATGAATATATGTATCAATAAGCAGTGAATTCTAATAGTGCAACAAAAGAAACCTCCTAGTACATACTTGTCACGGCAAGGGAGTGACTTTGGTAAAGTTGCTAATAGCAATGTCTGTTTGGCTCGTTCAAGCTCTGTTTGTTTGTGGCATCTTACATGCCGTGGAATACTCTTTGTACCTATCTTCTGAAGTCCAAAGATACGCCCCTTCCTTGAATTCTGTTTTTAAAAACGCAATCAGARATATTSATTTCAACTTTAAAGCAGCCATAAGGTATAAGGTACTGATCATACTGCAGCCAACTCATGCGAAGATGGTCCAGAAGATTTTCTCTTTTCAAATTCATCTTCAAAGTCCATGTCTTCCTCWGATTCAGACTCTGAATCCTTTGCGAATTTCCAATCTTCATCACTGGCACTATCATCATCATCATTGCCATCATCCTATGATATTCAAGATTACCAAGCATTAGTGWTCCATTAGGGGCATGACTTGTGAAAGGGTTTAAGAACGAGAGGCGTACCTCTTCATCATTGATCTCTGCAAGCCTCTTGAAAGAATGCCGACCTATGTCATATTCATATTCACAAAAGAAGACATCATCACCTTCATTTTTGGCCTTGGCATACTCTTTTGGACTCATAACATAGCAGTGCCTAATGACAGATTCCATCTGAAACAACATGTTTAGAGATCAGTTGGCCTCAGATATATATAACAACAAAAAACAAAAGGATTAGCTTCAAATGTACACAAGTTGCTGTTTTACAAATTTATTGATCATAATATTTACTTGTAATTTGGGAATCTGCAATGCAACATGTTAAGTAGAATGGGAAAACTCCAGGATACGATACAGAGAAAACAAATAAGAATGAGAAGCATTACTTCATAGAAAATCAAACTCAATCTCATGGAACAACCAAACTGTCTTTGTTACAAGTAACARTTTCAAATGTTGGAATTGGTTACATAATATAAATATTRCATTAGTATGAACTTCAATGGACGCATCACCAATAGCATTTATTGCCCTTAAAAACTTCCCAAGGGAACTGACAWGTTACCTTGCTCCATCATTGGAAAAAGTTCATGAGATGTTGAAATTGGTAAAAGCACCATACTACCCTTTACTTATTACAACTAAAATTAAGTCCTTTATAATGGAATCCTACATTAAGATGGAGCAGATTGTCACATATCACTTATCATGAACAAAATGATCCTACCTCTGTGTAGTTAGTAGTAATTTGAGAAAACAATGTGTCCAATTTGCCTTGTATACTCGTATCAATAACCAAAATGAACTTGGATTTCAAGTCAAGTATAAATGATGTTAAATGTAATGCAATCATTGTAGGTTTCGTAGTCCCTGAGCATATTAGAGGGCAATAAGTATTAGACTATTCGTGTTTACATATATCACTCCTCATCTAAGAGACATGCCCTTATGAATCCTAAAAAATCCAGGTAACAAGCGGAAACCAGAAATAGACAGATATTTGAAATCCAGTTCCTGCTACCTCTACATCCGCAAAATCATTGGTACGATACAGCTCTCGCCTCAAATTATGTCCTTTCTTCCAGCTTCAGTCTCCTCCGGATCATGTACCAATGTGCCCGAAACCAGTAGTTCCATCCACTTCTTTCCATATACTTCAAAATCACCAAAATTCAGTACATTACAACAATCTAATATTTAATCTAATAAATAACACTACATATGCACTACTCAATTCCACGATATCATATTCCTACATTATCCATTGATCTAATCAATTAGCAAAAATCATTTGAACAATGCCATAATCAAATCAAAAGACAATATACCTATCAATCTTAGCAGCCCACAAATCGCTTCGAAAGAAGCTTCTCCCTCAATAGCCTAACCCTCCTTCCCCTTTGTGCATAGGAAGCTCAACCACCTCTCCCCAACTTCTTAGCCTCACAAAACTCACAAGTCCAATCTTCCTCAGAACCTCCTTCAATGGTGGCTTTAAACACTTCAAATGGTATCCACCAAGGCAATCGTCGCACTCGATCATCAACGCCCTACCGCTTCGAAACCACACCTACACTCCTCCACCTCAGGATCCTCCTCATCAGAACTTGTCATCTCTCTCTTTTT
>SNQN01000794.1:24864-47198 GCA_008642245.1 Bassia scoparia | reverse complement strand
GTAGCATATATGCATGTATGTATGTATACGTTCATAGTATACATTAGCATGTATTTAATAAGTGCATTTGGCTACTTTGCTAGTATTGGTTCCATGTATACCACCATAGATCTTTGTCCTGAATAAGAGGTGCTATTCGAACTCTGGATTGGACTGAGATCAATCTGAAATTCAGAATTTCAAAAATTAAATGTGAGTTCCGAATCCATTCAAATTGTTTAATTTGACTGGTTGGTTTTGATTTCGGAATGGCGGGAGTCCGAATAGTGACAGCCCCTGAGAGTCCTAGAATAATAAAAATACGTATTTATGTGTATTTTGACACAATTATTTATTTATTGTTTTAAATGATGTGACACTATTTTATATGTTACAACAAAGTAGTTGGTTATTTAGAGTACCATCAATTGTATCACATATTTTGCAAGAGTATTAAAGGGTAATGTATTAATACGTGGATCATTCAGGTTGTTAGGTGCTAATGGTAATACTATAAAAAAAGGAAAGATATCAACATACCAAATAATATCATCATTACAGTCTGAGCATCTTTAATAATTGTTGAGTCATCCCTTCATGCTACCATGTCATGGCTGTTAATTCATATTATTATGTAATTCCTTCTTACAAGGCGTACGAGAGAATCGATCTAAATGGGGATAAGGACAACCGGAAATGGAAGGGAGAGTTGAAGAATAGAGTGTATTTTAAGACAGGATAACAAAAGACGCGTCGTGGAGGAAGAAGCAGTTGAAAGTTTGTAACAAAGTTTGTGGAGCCCTAACGAGAAGAACACATTTTCCAGCACTTAAGCTATATCTTGGCAGCACCCCGTTGAGTCTTACAGAGATGGTATAACAATAACATACATATAATATATATATATAATATAATATATATATATATGGATCTCGTCTGTTTACTAAATTATGTGCAGTATGCGTGCTTTAAGAAATAAAAAATTTGAGTGCATGGTTATGGGGTTTCAATTAAGACGAATATGGATACATATATATGTGTTATAATTTCCGTACTCAATAATGTTTTCACCGTTAAAATAGTTTGTACGAATAGTGAGTGCCAAGTGATTGTCCTAAACGACTTTAATTTTTTTTTAGGTTGATCAAACAAATATTATAGTCGAAATTTTCATTGATAACCAAATTTCGTTTGATTGATTTGGTTCTAACTTTTTTTTATGTTTAGCTGCCTGATCAGCTGAAATAAGCTCGCTCTGACTAGCTGCTTAATAAGTTGAACTGAAACAAAGTCGATATATATACTCAGCAGCTGCGTCTGCATTTTTACTAAATGCCTGAATTGGGTTGTTTGCAGGTAGGAAACACTGCTGAAGGACATTAACGAGGCCATTGCGTAACTTGTCACATTGGATGTCTGGTAAAAAGGTTAGTAGTTATTATTGATAGCCAGCATTATTATTGTCAAATTAAACCATTTATACATTTAATAATACTATATACATGTAATAATGTGACATCTGATGTATGTAGTGCAAAATACATAGATCCCGAGTTTATGGGTATTTTTATGTGGTCCGTCGAGCATTTTCAATTCAATTGTGGTGCCCCTTTCAAACAAAATAATTCATAGTTAGGCAAAAAGTGTCAATTTTGTTGAATTTGTTGAAGATGAGAATTTCAAATGAATAATTTGAGTATCATTGAAACACAGTGAAAAAAATACAAAATGAATGACATTTTCATAATTTTAAAACCCAAAAAACGTCAACAAAATTATCACTTTGCATTAAACTTATAATATTAAACTAAAATGGGGCACCAACGTGAATTTTTGAAAATGCTCAAGGGGCACCGCGTAAATACTCATAAATCTCAAGGGCAAACCCCATGAAAAATCTCAAAATAATTACCTAATTACACCATTGTTGCAGATTAAGCTACCATTAGCTGCGTATCGCAACGAAAGCTTAACTAGTCGCGGACCCTGGGTGTTGTCCTTGTATCTCAATCGTGGAATTCCCCATTTAAGTGAGTCCGAGCGACGAAAATTGCAGACCTTTGCTAATATTGAGTGGATAAAATTAAAGGCCGATTGTTTTTAACAAATCATGTTTTTTTTTTTTATTTTCGCAATGTGAAGGCCTTACGGCTAGAGCAACTAATAGGGCAACTAGCAGCGGGGGGTACAGCAGTGTTGAAACCGTCCGAATTAGCTGTAGTCTGCACTTCTGGCCGACAGCCCCTACCAGCTTACGTCGATTCCAAGCTGGTTAAGAATCGTTAAAGAGGAATCGATGTTTGTACTCGAGGCTCTTACGCTAATAAATGGGACAAAGATCTTTCTTCAGCAGGTTCATATTTTTCGCACACACATAACGTACTTAAATGTATGGCACGTTATCCTACCATTATCCATAAACTAATCCTTACGTATAAGAAACAATGATACAGTGGATGTCAACTAGCTTAATTGTTTTATTGTTTCTCAGGAAGTAATCGAGTGGGGACGAGTATTATGACCGCGCAGCAAACATTTGACACAGTTGTGTTGGAAATTAGGGAGGGAAATCCCATGTATCGTTGATTCACTATCTAATTCACGTTTAAACAGTAAATTAAATAAATTTGTTTGTTTTCTTTTATAATTTATCACTCTTGATTAATTAAATTAAAAAAAATTATCTTAATCATTTGAGTTGGTTCATGTTATTTTGTTGGGACACTTGATCATCCCAAGATCATCCTTAAACGATTGCTCGGAGGAAAATTCGGAGCGTGTGGTGGTCAAGCATTATGGGGTGGATTACATCCTTTTGATCAAAAAAAATCCTCGATTTTGGTAAGTTATTCGTTAACAAGAAATGAGCTATTTAATCTACTCCCTCAGTGTCAAATAATTGCAACCATTAGACACTTTTCTCTCTACTTTATGTCAAATCGTTGCAATTATTTGATATGAGGAAGTATAGTATCTTAAAAAACAAAAAAATTGTAACAAACTTAGCCATGCAATAATGTATCATTTATATACGTAGTTGAGTTATTGGAATTTTGTGCAAGAATTAAAGAAAACTTTGGCGAAAAACCCTGAAAATTTCTGTTGCAGAATAATCAATAGAGAATCATTTTAAGAGGTTTGAAGAGACTTTTTGATGAACCTCGGCGGTCCGTAGAATCTGTGGTCTATATGGTGGTGTCAGAAACCGAGCGAAGATAAGTTTGTAAGTCAGTACAATTTCTCTCAGATTTTTTCTTACACGGGAGAGGGAGGTGAGATTTCGAACCCGTGACTCTGTGTTACGTTAGCTTTGATAATGTTACAGAAACACATCTCAAAACAAAAAGCTTAAGCTAATTGTTGAGTACCCAGAAATATAATATATAGCTCTATCACATAGGTTTATTTCAAACTTTTCAAGAAAGAGTAAATATAGTAACTTGAGCCTGATATGTTCATTAGGTTTATGAGCCAACAATCTTAGTTGATCTCTCTTGATGCTGAAATAATGACGGAAGAATTTTTCGGCCGTTGCTCCCAATCATTACGTAGTAATACTCAGCTCCAGTTCAGTCCCATGTTAATAGAAATTAGACAGTCATCAAAAACTCTAATGAATTGTGATTGTGAAACGGCAGTTGGATGAGTATTGAGATAGTATCGATTTCACTAATTCGAGGCCAAAGCCGCTAGCAATGTATTGTTTCCACCGGCAACAACAAATTCATAGCCGGAGATTAGCTTCGGAACATCAAATCCGGTGCAATTGCTATTCAATGCACATTGTTCATGTAAGTTTCTGATTTTAAAGAAATCAAAATCACAGTCATTTATGATGTTTAATTTCTTTCTAATAATATACGGTGTGATTTTTTTGTTGGAGGTCATTTCGTTCACTATATATATCTAGCTTTTTTTGGCACGGATGCGTGCGAGTATTAGAATGCAATAATTGATGTAAAAGTCTTTTATCATAAAAATTAATTTAGTAATTGTCGTTGACATTAAGATTTTTGTTACCTCATATTATGCTTAAATTATCTTACAACATGATTTAGAAATTGTTTAGATCAAATACATATATTATGATAATGAATCACCTTACAATGGTGGGTAAGCTATTCACTTATTTTAAGGAAAATTGTGAATAATGACATGTCAAGAATGATAACAAATAAATAAAAAATATCAATAAACAACCATTACACTACATAGATGATAATGAAATTGAATAAGGCATTAAAATTAATGAAACAATTTTTTTTATTGGTTACCAACAAAATTGAAATATGTTAGGTGTCAATAAAAATTTAATTCAACTTTACATCCTCATAAAGAAAAATGATGAAAACAGAAGGAAAAGAATTAATAAACTAAAAATACCAACTCGATATCGTTTATTATTGAAAAAATTAATTGTAAGAAACATACACAAAGAATAAATATGAATGATCATAAATATTCATAAATACATACATAAAAATAAATAATTGTGTCGATACATAAATACGTATTTATTATACATCGACAATGATCATGTTCCATGTCTAAGTACTATCATCATCATCATCATCCAATAATTAGACTCTCTCCATAAGGCAAATAATTCTACAATTCATTTTACACGAATGTTAAAGAAGAGATTTAAGTATGTAAAAACGTTAGAAATAATAATGCTTAGACTAAACTTATAATATCATTCTTACTCATATTTAAATTATTTTACATATTTCATTCATTTACACTCTTAATCCAATTAGCTAGCAATTAAAAATCATTTGAACAATGCCATAACCAATGAATTTTAACCCCCTGCTTTGCATCAAAAAAAAAAAAAAAACTCTCCCCAATTTCTTTGCCTCACGAAACTCACAAGCCCATGATATAATAGAGATTAATTTTTATATGCACGCGATACAATGCATACACCGACGTTTTAACATTAATATCATTGTTGGTTGTGAACTTGTGAATAATATTATATATCATGTACTCCAAGATTATTTACGTACCAATAAAAAAAATAGCTTGTAATAAGATAAATACACAATGCAATGCAAGAACAAATTAGAATTAATAATTGTGCCTAGATATATATAAAGTATATATAACCATCATATATATAATTCTTCTTAAATTCTTAGATTTCCATGGCAATTTTCCGAGGTTTCTTCAAGCCCAAGGTAACGAGGCCGACCGAGAAGTAATTGAACGAAAAAGCCTCTCTCAAGAGCCCTAGTTTCTTGTTAGTCCAAGGAGGATACCGGAACCAAAAATCAGGGATTAAGTCTCTCTTAACCACGGGTTTCTCATGGCTGAACGTATCGAATGAATATTTTCCATGGTAATCTTCCGAATCAGCCTTTCCCGAACCCCCCAAATGGATAGCCAGTTTTTTCTGCTGGACAATACTGCCAACACAAATTGCACGTATCAAATCATTTGTTGATCATCACGATATAAGTACTCAATATATCACACAGCGAAGTCAGAAATGACTCCAACAAAATCACATGCATGCACGTGACACTATTTGCTAGTAGTTAAACACTTAAACTAGTGCGCTGCATTTAATGGTCACACTTTCCTTACTCGTACTACTCCACGATAAGAAGAGTGTAACCATTAGAAAGAAAATAATAAGTGACCGTTTTTTTATTTCCTTAACATACGAACTTACATGAACAATTGTGTCGTTGAATAGGCAATGCACCAGTAGTGATGTCTCCGAAGCTAATCTCCGCATGAATTTGTTGTTGGTTGAAACAATACATTGCTAGCGCTTTGGCCTCGAATTTATGAAATCGATACTATCTTCAAATATTCTCCAACTGCTTGTTCACAATCCACAATCGATTAGAGTTTTTGATTCATGTCTAATCATCTATAAGATGGGACTTGGCGGAGTATTACTTAATGGTAGATTGGGAGCAAGCTGGGCCGAAAATTTCTTCGGTCATTATTTCACAGCATCAAGAGGAGGATCAACTAATATTGTTGGTTCAATTAAACCTGAACATACTAGACGAAGTTACTATATGTACATTGTACATGTAACATCTTAACTTAGATTGGTGTAATGAACTTCGATCAACAAAAACCTAATTATCATCTATCTGTCTATCTATTTATATTACACATTGCTAGCGCTTTTTTATTACCAAAAAAAGATAGTATCGAAATGTAACTTACAATTATCTTCGCTGTTGAACCACCATAGACCAACAATTCAGCGGACGCAGTTCATACAAGAAGTCTCTTCAACCTCTTAAATTGATCCCTATTGATTATTTCTTGCAACAGAATTTCGGGTTTCACCAAAAGTTTTTGATTCTGTCCTTCAATAACTCAACCACGTATATAATACCGTAACATGGCTAGTTGTTACAATTTTCTGTTTTAAGATACATAGATTAAATTGATCATTTCTTGTTAACAGAATAAAACTTACAAAAATCGAGGATTGTTTTTATATCAACAGGATGTAACCACACAATACATACTTGACAACACACGCTCGAATTTTCCTCCTAGCAATCGTTTAAGGATGATCTTGGACGATGATCAAAGTGTCCCAACAAATAAACAAGAGCCAATCAAATGATTAAGGTCGAATCAAAAAAAAAATTTACTTGATCTTAATCAGGAAGACTAGTAAAACAACAGATTTTACCTGTTTAAACGCGAATTAGATAGTGAATCAACGATACACGGCATTTTCCTCCCAATTCCAATACAACCGGTGTCAAATGTTGTGCTGCCGCGTCATAACTACTCGTCCCACTCGTAACTCCCTGAGAAATTAATCGTTTGTTAGTCAATTTTAAGTTAGTTGACATCCACTGTTTCTTAATACGTAAATTAAGTGTTGATGGAAAAATTGAATACTTGTAAAGAAGATCTGTTCCCATTATATGTGTAAGAGTTGAGCAAACAACTCGATTCCTCCTGATACGACCTTAACAGCTTCTAGAATCGACGTAAGTTGGGATGCTTCAGCCAGAAGCCGCATTGAGGCAGTGGCTAATTGGACGGTTTCATTTCACGCACCCGCTGTACACCCTGCTGCTAGTGCACCTATATTGGCTCTAGCGTACCTTACACCGCCATTGCCAAAAAAAAATTAAAAAAAATCACGATTGTTAAAATATTCACCTTTAAAACATATGACTCAGTATTAGTAAAGGTTGTTACCGGACTCACAAATGGAAATTCCATGATGAGAATACAAGGACAACACTAGAGCTCCGCGACTAGTTGCTCTCGTGCGATACGCAGCTGAATGGTAACTAATCTGCGAATCATGCGTAAGTAGCATATTATTTGCACTAATAACTCAATCAATCCATGTTAGTGTTACGTAGTAAATGTTCAATAATGCAATAATAATCGGAGTACTTTGGCTATAATATAATATAGGTTTGTAAAATGTATACAGTATAAATGTATATAATGGTTAATTAAATGAACGTCTTTATCAAAATTGGATGTCAATGCTTAATTTGGTCAATAATTTTGCTGGCATCAATAACTATTAACTAACCTTTTTACCAGACATCCAAGAAGTCAAGTTACGCAATGCTTACGTTAATGTCCTTCAGCAGTGTTCCTACCTGCAAACAACCCACTTCAGCATTTAGTAATACAGCACCGGCTACGAGTAGATGGACTGGTTTTCAGTTTCAACTTATTTAAGCAATCAGAGCTTTAACTGATCTAATATTGTCGCTGATTTGTTTTAGATTGGATACAAAGTTTAGGTCAAATCAGATCGCATCCATAGATTAAAAAGATGGTTATACTAATTAATAATAAGTCTAGTTAGTACATATCTGCGCCATTGATTAAAAAGGCGGTTATAAGTAATTAAGTCTAGTTAGTCCTCTAAGAGGGTCGCAGATATTATTATGTAATCACTTTTGAATATTTGATATTATAATCTTCGTTTTATATTTCGTATAAATTTTGATTCATGTTATTTTAATGAATTAAAGAGATTATTATTACGTTTCCATTGTAACACATATATAGTTGTATTAGTTGATGAATATATTAAGCTTTCTCATTTCAAAAGCCTTATCAAGCCCTATCATATCGACATAGTCGTCCACACTATAGCATCCAAGGATCTGTGAAGAGTAACTAATATACATCTGTTAGGGCTAGGCAAACTTATTGCATACAAGACTGAACTTATTATTTAAGAATTTAAGTGCTTATCGAATGAACAATTAGTCGCGAGGAAATTATATATCTGGCATATAAAATTAACGAACTAAAACTAGTCTAGATCGATAATATAAAAATGTTTACGACACATCATAATCGCGTTATTATTCAGTTAGTTAAACTCGATATAACAAATTTATTAGGATCATATAATTGCGTCCCGCTGCCTATAGTAGCTACTAGTTGTCTATAAACAATCAAACATAACAAGCAGAGAAGCTAACAAACACTCACCACAACTTTCACACATATTAATCGGTTATTGATTTGCGCACTCCAACTTAATTTCCTCACTTCATGTTATCAGCGGTCGCTAAAATTTAGAGATCGTCAAAGCGGACGCTAAAATGGAGTGAGGATTTACATGAAAGAGTGCGTAAATCAGTGCCCATATCAATCCATTATATTGATATCGAATTCTAACAATTGCCAACTAGTTCAGTATCTAACTATGCAACGCATCCTGTAATAATAGTACATCTAATTTTGATAATTTAAAGAATCATATGAACTTAATTAGGTTAATCTCCGAGATAAAATAATGCATCAACTGATCAACACAATAAAGTCCTCAAAAAGCTCGAGTTTCTATTTTCTAGCATGTAACACAACCTTAAAAAAAATCATGCAAATAGTATAATCAATTAAGTATATACTTCCCCGTATCAAAATAAACGCAACGATTTGACATACCTCATCCCTGTAAGATTCAACAGGGTGCTTGCCAAGATCAAGCTTAAGGGCTCGAAAAATGTCGTCTTCTCGTTCGGTCACAAACTTGTACAAACCTTTCAATTGCTTCTTCCTCCAGGCCGCGTCTCGAGTTTTCCCTGACCTAAAGAACACCCTCACTTCCTCAATCTCACCCTCCATTTTTTTTCCTCCAATCTTTTTTTGGCACCTAATAATTTCCTAAAACAATGTTGTTGTTGTTGTATGTTATGTTCTAGCTTAGGTATGTATATGAAAGAAACACTAAATTGTCTTTTGGTTATAAATAGACAAATAGTATTGATGATTGTAGTTTACTATTACGTACTAGACTAACATGGGGTGATGATCGAAGTAATTTATTTTTGTAGTCCCCCACCAAATTAATTACTTCTCAAGTTGATGCATGATATATGATGATGAGCCACCCCAATAATCAAAGTTTTGTCGATATTTTCGTCACTTCTAGCTAAATAGCTGAGAGTGAGGAAGAACTCAAGTGGATAAAACTTCACTCCTGATTTCAGTAGATATTGGGCTTAATTCTCACCCCGCCCTTGTGACTCTCCTAGCACAAATATAAATAGCTTAGCCTAGACTTCCATGTGGATCGGAAGATGAAGTTTTTCAAACCGGTGGTAATTTATATTAGACAAAGTATATATTAGGTGCATCAGATGCACTATAATAATTTACTGTGCATCAGATTATAGTGACCCTTTTGCTTAATATAGTAACCCTTTTTATCAATATAGTGACCCTTATTATTTATCAGTTTATCACTA
This sequence comes from Bassia scoparia, assembly GCA_008642245.1. Classification (NCBI taxonomy): domain Eukaryota; kingdom Viridiplantae; phylum Streptophyta; class Magnoliopsida; order Caryophyllales; family Amaranthaceae; genus Bassia; species Bassia scoparia. The sequence continues at coordinate 37,494 of SNQN01000794.1, read as the reverse complement.
TATTGATGTAAAGTGAAAATGAGTCACTATATTAATATAAAGGGTCACTATATTGATATAAAGAATAACTATATGTTTGATGCACAATAAATTTATTGTTCATCTGATGCATATAATACTTTCTGTTTATATTATTGTACATACGACGTCGTATACTCGTATATATATACACGCGTTGTTTCTTTTAMATGCYTAAAATAAACATTTAAAAATAAAACAAAATAAATTACGCACCCTTGTAATTAAGTTGTAACCTTTATATACAATTAATCAATTATACCATTTAATTTGTTTGAATAAACACTTTATTAATTATCTAATTCGTTTAAACTCTTATGGAGTACTGACTAGGGAGTAACCATTTTTGATTCGACGAATAGCTATTCTTAATAGTCGCGTTGTGTTTTAAAATAAACATTTCATTTAATGGTTTAATTTCCGGTTTAGTATTAATCCCTCGTTCTTAAATGTACGTTAATGAAATTTAGAAGATTTACTCATGTTATGAATAGTGTCAAGATTCTAATGTAGATAAATATCAGGAACGGAGGAGTATATAATATATAGATGAGTTTTTGTGTACTCCGTACAATGTATAGGAGATCAATAACGAAATAGCAATGCGCAATCAATACAATTGACCATATTGTCAAATTATATGAAATTAATTGATGATGTACGATACCCCTGCTTTCCTCTCTCAATGTATATGTATCGCGTCCTGTAACTCATCTGTACGGGAAAAACAGTGATCAGTACATGTTATTAGTTAGTTTGCTTATATAATAAAATAACATGTGTGTTCTTGCGGAAATCTAAATCAAGTACGAAGAAATTTTTCACCATTCAACGTTGCCCTACTAAATATTTAATGTTCTTTGCAATTGTCTTTAATATTAGCTGCCAACTTGCTGTCTGATTATTGGATTGGATTTATTGCAAATAGTAACAATAAATTTCACATGTTTGGTAAGTTTAGTAAGATTAAAAAAAATTAACACAAATTTTCTAGTAACTAATTTCAGCTAGAAGAAAGGAAGGAAATTGATTGCATAATTTACTGTTTTGTTAGCTTGCTTCTTTAGTGAATGAAACATAAATTAAACTGACAACGAGATAATACCGTATAAGTTTATTTATTGACGGTCAAGACAGCTCATGTGTACGAGTAAACGATTATGAAGGGATTACTTCATTGGTTAGAGTTTTTTATGGATTTCAGTAGTACATTATGAGATGAAAGCATCTATGTCTTTTTGACTCTCTAACACAGAAAAAGAGGACGAAGCTTATGCACATAAGAAAAAAGTAGCTCAAGACTGATATGTTGATAAGAGTATGTAACATATTTCTGATCCTCACCAACAACTTAAACTTTGATTGAGATGGTCCACTAACATGTTGCGGAGTCATCGTGTATGAAGGGTCCGGTTGCCATCCACATTTCAACTCAAGCTCTAAGGACATTTTATGCGAGGCAGGAGTGCTGAAGCATATAACATAAACTAAGCCTCACCATCAATTTAAGAATTTGATCGAGATGAATTCCATCAACATATGCGAAGCAATTAATAAATAAATAAAGGACATTATGAAACAATAAAGAAAAAGATATTGTACAAAGTATTTTACAACGAGTACATTTTTTGGCAACATAGTTGACTAATAAAGTCATGTACCAAGTATAAGTTTGACCTACATACCTTATTGTGCTACAATAGTGTTATTGCTTTACGCTTTTCTCCGTTTTATTACCGATCCATTAATATCGTTTATACTTTATGTAACATTATCAGCTTATTAGGTTGGGATGGGAAAGAGTAAGTTGTATTAAGATCTTCAACAGACTTCAACTATGAAAACTTGTCGAATCAATGTTGAAATCGTACTGTATTAAGGTCAACACTTAGAAAATGAACTAACAACGTAACAAGTTTAAAGGTACGACTAGGTCATGATTTCCGCACTTTATGCTATTATCCGACAATTCATTTTAGAACGCTTTGACAGTTACAAAAAAAAAAAAACGATCTTAAATTGGGTGTGAAAATCAGTTTCCGTACGACCTATACTCTATGAGTGTCCAATAAATTAACTGGGTCAGAGATGTTTCTGTTCTTAAAAGGGGGTCTGCTACTGCTCCTTATTTATTATATACATTGCATTTTGGCCACAACGTCCAATCTCCCTTGGGTCAGTTAGTCTGTAAGTGGCTACATGCATTGATGTATGCATTATCGATAGTTGGTATAGTCGTGATTGAAGCTGAACTTAGTAGAGCGGATGATATAATCGATCCCGAAGAACAATAAGTAGGACTTTAGGAGTGGATTGGAATCGAATCACTTAGAACTCGTCTTGTATTTAGTTGGATTAGCCCTAAAGGTGAATCGGATGATAGCGTCATATAATATTGCCATATGCATGCCGTTAACTGCATGTGGGATAATATTGCAAACTAAAATATAAAGGTAAAATTATCATTTCACATGTAATAATGTCGTATGTATGATGAGTACAATTCATAAGTTAACCCCAAAAATCATTAAATTGAGCCTCTATTTTATGAGGCAAGCCTCCGTTACACAAGCCCGCCACGCCGCCGCCGTCCACACCATTAGTTGTGGGTGTGCCCTGCCTCATTCAAATTTTTGTCGGAAACTCTAAATCCTATTATGTGCACCACAAAAGTCACGTGAGATTTGATTTGCTTTTTATTGAAAAGACTTGAAAACATATCTTACATACTTACCAATTACAAAGCGTACTTATTTGTTGTAGAGAAATTTGTCCACAACTCTCCCTAAAAAGGCAACATTTGCGAATAACTATCATCATTAAAAAAATTTGTCCACAACAGCCACGAATCCCCTTTTCTTTGTTGACCACTGCCAAAGCTTGTTTGACCACCGCCAAAGGTTGTTTGACCATCGCCAAAGGGTGTTTGATCACTGCCAAAGGGTGTTTCCGGCGTTGACCGGCCACTGGACGTCAACCACACCCTATTATCACCTTATTTTCACCCTCCTCCTTCCTTAACCACACCTCCATCAATGCCGAAAACACCCTTTGGCAACGTCATTTGGCCGGTCAACACCGAAAACACCCTTTGGCAGTGGTTAGACACCCTTTGATGGTGGTCACATACCCTTTGGTGGTGGTCAAACACGTTTTGGCAGTGGTCAACAAAGAAAAGGGAATTTGTGGCTGTTGTGGACAAATTTTTTTAATGATAACAATTATTCACAAAAGTCGCCTTTTTAATGAGTATTGTGGACAAATTTTCCTTTGTTTTATTAGGTTGATGATCCAATAAAACAAACAATTCAAACGTAAATTATGTTGTTGGATTTTAAAGGAAAAGATAGGATAATATAAGGATATTGTTGGACGAAATGATTTTGAAATTAAAACATTTACAAGTACGGAGTATTAAATTTCATTTTTTTTTTTTTTTTTTTGTAGATGTTCAAAACGTAACCATATCAAACACGTCGACCACTCGACCCTAAGAAGAGTTTCCATGATTCAAGTAGCAAGGCACCACAATAGACGATATCCACATAAATTCTGAAAATGATGACGCAGCCCGTCTGTAGCCANCCTAAGAAGAGTTTCCATGATTCAAGTAGCAAGGCACCACAATAGACGATATCCACATAAATTCTGAAAATGATGACGCAGCCCGTCTGTAGCCAGTTATCCACACGAGCCAAACCATAAAACAAGATTAGTACTCRCTCCGTTACGTTTTAAATGCAACACTTGATATTATTTGTGAGAGATAATAAAATATTCAAGTGTTGCATTTAAAACGTAACGGATGGAGTATAAAGTTTTACTTCTCAACCTTAGCATTATTTCCAACAATAATTATACATATATCACTCTTAGTTTCTTAATACAACATCATTCACGAGTCCATAATTTTGGTACATAGCTTAAACTTCTCAAAGTAAAGTAGTGAATGCTTTATACATAGCATATCATGGAACCCAAATGTTTATTAAAACTRAATACAAAGTAGCATATTATAAGCAACGAGTAGCTTTATCATGGAAGATGGTGCATGTATGAACGTTTTAATTAGGTTTAAATAACATCACAAATATGTATATCATACATATTTATCCTTGATATCCTCAAGATGTGTTTGAGGCTTCTTCAAACCCAAAGCGACGAGGAGGACGAAGAAATAGTTGAAAGAGAATGCCTGCCTTAAGTACTCTAGCTTCTCGTTAGTCCATGGAGGATACCGAAACCAAAAATCAGGGATTAAGTCTCTCTTGATCACGGGTTTCTCATGGCTGAATGCGTCAAATGAGTACTTGCCATGGTATCTTCCAAATCCGCTTTCTCCCACCCCTCCAAATGGTATAGTCTCCCCTGCATACTGCAGAAATGTGCCAAAGTTTGTTGATGACAAAACTGCGCGTAATTAAGAATTGCAACTAAGCATGCTCGCTTAAGGACATCGTCTGAATCTTTGTAGTGTGTAGCTCATTAAAATTTTCTCATAAACAATTYTCGAACCTTCAATATCTCAATGTTTGATCATGAAATGAAAGAAAAWAAAAAGGCAATAATAGGAGTGTTATACTTCAACTTACATAAACAATTGTGTCATTGAATAACAGTGCACCGGATGATGTCTCCGAAGCTACTCTTCGCATGAATTCTTTGTTGCTGGTGAAACAATACATTGCTAGTGGCTTTGGCCTCGCGTTTATGAACTCGATACTCTCTTCAATGTTCTCCAACTGAGTTCACAAATCACAAAAAAAAACATGTTGAGACTTACAAGTTTTAAGATGCATATCGATTGAGGATTAAGATGCAACAATGCGAGTTTGCTTACTGTAATTATAGGGAGTAACGGGCCGAATACTTCTTCTTTCATTATTTCAGCATCAAGCGGAGGATCCACCAAGATAGTTGGCTCTATAAACCTGAACCAGGTTATAATTATTAGTATATAAACATTAAACATGAGCTGAATTTTCACTGTGTATTCTCCAACTCACTGGTTTWAGGTTGCAATGAACTCAATCAAAGCTACATATTATTAAGATTGTTCGCTGTATAATTCTGACTAACTGTGAATACCTTGACAGTTGATGACTTACAGTTTATCTTCGTCGATTGAACCTCCATGGACGACAGACTTTTGGACTCGAGGATCATCAAGAAGTCCCTTTAACCGCTTAAAATGATCTTTGTTAACTATTCTTGCAATAGACTCTTCTGGGTTTTCCCCAAAAGCTTTCTGGATTCCGTCCTTCAATAACTCAACCTATACACATATCACTGGCAAAGTTACTTTTGTTTTCGCTTTCAGAAGAGGAGCAAATGAACCAGAGCTGATTCTATCAAATAAATCGTACCAATTCTGAGACCAATTCCAGCTGAGCACTGTTTCAGATCACAGATATGTTAATCCACCCCAATACGGAGTAACTTGCAACCACCACATGTTCCAAATTTTCTCTACTAATCGTTTTAAAGGATGATCTTAATTGCCATGAATTGATAATGATCAAGCATATTCCAACAAACAACGTGAGATAACTAACACAGTCAAAACAACTCATTAACCCTAATATAATTTGAATCTTAACAAGATATATTAAGAAACAAAAGCTACCATTTAAAACCCAAGAATTTGGTATTGAGTCAACAATAACACGGCACTTTTATCCTCCAAGTTCCAGAAACAACTGGTCTGGTGTCAATTATTATGTATTATGGCAAACATTGCAGACAGCAGTCATAACTATTCCGCACCCACTGCGACTACTTCCTGTGGAAATATGTCAATTTAAGTTACTTTACTAGTTACCAATAACTACGCATAGTACCATGAATGAAGAACAGATCAGCCAAAAGTTTAGACCGAAAAGTTCCAGTTTACAAATTCTCATCTGTTCACTTTTTCGGCCAAATTCTGCTTCTCTTATTTCATCATAACCAATATAAACAAAAACGTAATAGGGTAGGAATGGCTTAATTTTGGTTTTTTTGGCACCATTTTTTTGATAACCTTAATTATATTGCCATGCTGTTTCTAAACAGAGCTTAAGTTCTTTCCGAAACATCAGGCAGTATATTTGTGAATATAGAGCAGATAAGTTTATGTTTAAGAGGAGAGACTGACCATGTGAAGAAATCTTGTCCCATTTTACACTGTAAGATCGAGTGCAAACATCGACTCCTACCTTTGAATTGACCTTAACAGCTCCAGGATCACGTAAACGCTGGGGGCTTCAGCAAAGAAAGGCAGAGAAGAAAGGCAGGGCTAGTTCTTGCATGGTTTCAGTTTACTGCTGTACCACCCCGCTCTAGGGCTTCTATCAGTGGCTCTAGTGTCTCTTGCCCGGTGTTGCATCCAATTCGTATCTTCATGCATAAGAAAAGAGTCTCCCAAAGTTAGAGTTACGAAGATTTCCTTTCATTTTATCAGGAACAGAGATATTTTTACCAGTCCCAAGTTAGTAAGAGACATCATAGCGCATGTTAACGCTCTATCCATGCTCACCAATGAGGAAAGTTCGAGACCAGGGATTGGAATCACTAAATGGACGTAACACCAAGGGGCTCTGCACCAGGTTTGCTTGTTGTGCGAGTACGCAGGCCACATGGTAAACTAGATCTGCGTCAACATACCACCAAACTAAGGTATAACTATAATCGCGGCTAACTATGATTCCAATTAATCAAATTGAGACACCGAGCTCCATATATATCAACAATCTCATGATATAATTCTTTATTATTGCTAGTTTATGCAAATGTCGCAAACTCGCAAGAATCACTGATGCCTAACCACTTAATACTACATACTTTGAGTCCGAGCCAAAGCCTAAAGCATCCACCTGTTTGCATTACATTCCCCTTCATTAAAAAGGCTTCATACTAACTGATGATCTTTACCGAGGTTAAATAAAGCCAAACCATCCCGTTCTTTTACTTAGGCAAAAAACCAAAAATTAATATACAATATACAATAATTAACAATCCCAGGGCAGTCCCTATAAAAATTAAAAGATAAAACCAATATTTTATTTCCTTTACTGGTAAAACAGTTTTTATTGCTACTTTAGAACTATTATCGTAATATTCTCCAATGTTTTTACGTTTATTTTTGGGTGTAAACAATCTTCCAAGAGCTTTTTAAGGTTTATTAAAAGAGAAATTTAAGTATAAAACCCACTATCTTTCCACTAGCAATCATACACCACTCTACATAGCTTAAGTTAATATATAATTCCTTTATTTAAAAAAGAGCAACCTTCAACAGCCACGCAATTCAGCAAACCTAGTCGCAGAGAAATGCACTAACCAGTGTCCTTCTGTATGTCAACACTGGAGTACCTGATGTGACCTACACTGAATGTTACTTTATGAGATGACGTTGAGTATTACGTAGTGATAAGTCTCTGACACCTATAAATGAATTATCAATCGATGAGCATAATTAAAACTATTAGTTCAAGTAAAGCAGTCATCAAAAACCCCACGAGCTCCAACTGTGGACCACGGCCCCAAAGAAATTATATCAGTACCTTTTTTCCAAAAATTGGTGCATTTTATTCTGGCTGATGGTATTGAGCTTAAATAATATAATTTGCAGGTTTGAAGAAGATTAGAAAAAAAAGAGGCCAGGTATATATAGCCCGTACTCATTTCTTCCCACATCTTCCATAACATACTTTGTTCATCGAATAGGATATCTCTCCATGTAACAAACTTATTTATTCGTAGGTGCGAAAGTGTCATTGTGTTTAGTCGAAAGCCTTTCAAGTTCAGATCTTCCACACTATTACTTTTCTTTATAATAACGATTGATTTACAATGTGACTCTCCAGTTCCAGTATCAAATATTCACATTCCCTGGACGCGGACTCTCCACCTTATATTAGATACAGGATAACTAAAATCTGTGTTCTCACTGAGTCTTGCTTGATTACCAACGTTACCTCAATATAGTTAAAATTTATTATTTTTTTTGATAACGACCTTATACATGTGACAAGTCTGGCTTCTTCAACGCTTAGTCGACACTTTTTATTTATGTTACTCTGACTCGCAGTACCTAAGTTTTCCTCTAATAGAGACCATAGTTTCCTCTAACACCCTAAGTTTTCCTCTTATTCAAAGACATAAGTTTGCCAACACTCATTGTTCCTTACATCTATTCGTGTCCCTCAGAGATCATCCTATAACAAAGTTCTATACCATTTCCATGATTACGGAATCTTTGCCCAGACGTCTAAGTCGAGAGGAGAAAGATTATGCGGCTGCCTTCCATCTACCCTAGGTATTGATAGTTATGATAGCAATCATATCCCGTGGCACACCTCACTTTAAGGACTCCACCAGCAATAATTACTGCCTGTAGCCATACACAACACACAAATAAATGAAAACAAAATATGACCTACTCATGGCAGCACACGCGAGTGAAAAGGTATGTTTATAATCAGCGTAACAGGAGAGACAATACTAGGAGTTTGTTAAATAAACACACTCTCCTCTAACTAGGCATCTATAAAACAAAGCAAATATGTTTTACTGAGAGAGACAAGGTTAAATATCTCACATGAAGCAGGTTGATGGCGAACTCATCAATTAATACTCTAAATGAGCTCACAACTCGTATTGTAAACATTGATATTTGGCGTTCCGGATGACACGTAAAATACTCAGTGAGGATAGACATCTTTGCTCAGTCTTAAGTGCAAAAGCCCTTAAGTACAATGTGACTCACTAATCATAAACAAACTATCAACCCTACGTTTGTCTCTCTGTCCCAACTAACTATCTGATTTCAACCAGTATTCTCAACTTCACTGTGTTAGCAAATCCCTACTATTTTCAACATTCCTCTCTCTTACGGTACTTTGTCGCCAACCAAACTGTTTTCCCAGAACAGAGATTTCTTGCCAATTTAATGGACTTAACCACTTTCATTACACAGTATTGCTTCTCCATAACATGTCCAGAAGTCATTACTCAGTATATAAAAGACAACAAAAGACTACACAATACTGTGAGAAGAAAGTCCATACTTCCATCATCTCGTGATGAACGAATCTCTATGCAACAGCTGTGTTTCTGCCAATCACGATTCAACTGCTTAAGTGTTCTTTATCGAGAAATCAATTGTCATGCTCTTTACATCTACTTGCTTCTTCGCGGTTCAATCGGAAAATACTCTAATAACAAAGACCTATCTTTTCTACCACTGCTGCTTCATCTTACACAAATTGAAAGACTTCCTACAATTGTTTTCCTCTTAGCTTCCCCTAATAATACGCTCTGCACTTCTTTTCCAACTTCCATTTGTCCCTACTCTCCTCTTATTTTTCTCGACCCCCTTAAGATTTTTTGAACATCTTACTCTGAGACTCAATTGCGATATCGATTTCACACCCACTCTTCTGAGTACTCCTTTGTAGCGATTACCTTTGCTAAAATGTATCCACTTAATTAATAACATACGAGCTAGGTTTCCGTATATAATACTATTATATTACTTATTTGCATCAAAACTCAACACACCTCTCCTAGGTGTTCGATCCAAGATTATGTTACCTGCTGCAATGGAGTACCCAGAAGAATATATCTCATACGATAAAGTGTGAATAAGTACTAATCATATTTATGCGTTCTACTATTCATCATAATACACAAAAATCAGACCCATGGCATCGAAGATTCAACTCAACCTTATTATTTATCTTGTCAAGTTCTACAAGAGTCTTCCCTCTCTCATGCCAATTCATTCCATTGCGAATAAGTATGTCACAATAGTCTGATGCCAAACACAGAAATGAAAGTATTTTGCCGTGGAGGAGTTCTAATCAATTTTCAATCTGAATGCCGCACGCATGACAGAGTACCATACTAGAGAACATACAATCGGTGTAAATTTTGGAGCATTTAATTAATTTTACTTCACTTATCTGGTCGGTACCTGGTTCTAGAGATCTATTTCTTGTGTCTTATCTAGATAACAACATAAGCTATCTTTTTTTTAAGGTTACTATAATCGCAAGCACGCAAAGAACAACGAGACACGTATACAAGGTTCTGCATATCAGTCACCACATCTACAACTTAACTCTCTCAATGTCTTATAATCTTGATCACGTGACAGTATCAAATAGTGGATGCAATTCGATCTGGAATTTTTATAGCGATGTGTGAGAGTCCAAAATCTATAAAACCAACTACTACATGATAGAGTACAATGCTAAGGCAGACTTCACATTGTCGAATTTAATTGAAGATTCAAAAATATAGATAATCAAACGTCTCAACTAGATACCTAGATAAGTATAAATTAGGATCTTCAATTTTAGCGATATTGAAGATCGCAGGTTCCATCTTTGTCAATCCTAATTGCCGACCAAACACCATAAATTGTCTAACTAAAAGTTAAGTATTTGTTATTACCACCTCAGATCGTAATGTACGAATCAATTTGGTCCTCACCTTGTCTATAATAGAGCTTATACTGAAGGCTTATACGATGCTAAGTTCGCTCTTTTACATGATTCGTTCAGGTGATCCGTGATTGGAAGTAACATATTACTAAAAATTATAATACAATCCTATCAAATCAGTATATACGGATTTAAGTCATATTACTCTCTTTTCCTTTCATCGTATTGACCACTCGAGTTCACAAACATAAACTTGCCTATAGAAATCAAACGTGCCTAAAAGATTCCTGCAAGATAATTTACTTATCCTGGTGAAGTATCTCTTTCAGTGGATTGCGTCACCAAATCCATCTTTACAGTTAAAGTATGTGGTTAAAATTAACAGTACCCCGCCTAACAAGTATACACACTATCTAATCAAATAAGTCTTCATCTACAGTACTTAAATATTGATAGGTGACATGAATCAAAAACTACTCTAAATTCGATTTAGTGAATTTGAGCATACTCTGGACATGATTTGGGTTGATATACGTTACACTTGTCACGTTCGCCGCTCTTTTCAAAAGTTAATAATTCAGATCAATTGTATAAAATTTAATTACATCCGCTAGAGTGAATCGATTTCATAAATTCAAGGGTAAACGGGTCACACAAATACAATGTTATTTCTCGAATTTTCTTTCATGTGCCTCGACATAGAGTATTATTCACGTGACAACTATCGAACATACCAGTAGTCTATGTGCAAGACCACTACCACACAACTGCATGCTATAGTCATCTTGCCATTGATTAGCTTCGGACGCATACTACCTCGTAATCTGGGATAGACACATGGATGTTTGACATACTATGCACAAACCGACAACAATTGTTACCTATCAGTATATATCGAATAGGGTATGATTTCAGTATGAAAATTCTAAAAAATAATAACGACCACTTGGTCATCTTATTCTATCTCCTAATAGATATTACATTTCCGTATTTTCACAACTCTTGTCTAATAATACTGAATACTATTAAAAAAGTACGTTAGTACTTCGTATACTTGAGTAGCGTTATAGAGCACCTAACAGAATTTTTATTTAATATTTTATCTCTTAATAACACGAGATAGCCTAGCGTACTCGCACATCAAACCAACTTTACCAAACTCAACTCGAAATCTCCAATGACCCAACTTCAGAAACCTGAGAGCAGAAACTTAGACAATAATAAATTTTGAGAAATCTTTACTAGAATACAAAAGTGCCATAAGTGATTTTTCATAACTCAGGATAGTACGGGATGGTGTGTCTGATCGAGCGAGATGAAGAGAGTTATAGAATCACAGAATAAAAAGTAAATGGAAGTGTCATACAGTACCTGAAGCGGGTATGAAGATATTTATGGAATAACATTGACATATTGTCACCGATTAGTACTCTATCCATAATACTCTCGTGTGTAGATGGAGATACACTTTGTTAACGATTTACGGATTTGTATATATGCATCTCTAGACTTTTAAATCACGGAAATTATGCATTACAATCATATAAGAGTTACTTTAAAATTCCCTTCGCCTCGCCCCTAGCCTCTTATGTAGAGTATGGAAGAATAAAAAAGACTAGTGTCATCATATCGAAATTGACAGTTACCCAAACTCAACACGTAGCAATTCACCTCACTACTAATTCTGTAAAAATCGCCTCCGATAGATACGCATCACCAGTCATTCTTTACTGAAAGTTACCAAAGTGTCGAGCCTATACACTAGCGCTATCTCATTGACAGAAATATACAGATCATTTGGTGCTGATATTCCACGAACATTATGCATCCTGAATAGTACATTATGATGAGCAGGCTTGTGAGAATATGTGTTGTTTGTGAAAGTCATTAGGCGACTTAAGATCTCAATTGATCGAGTTTCTGAAGTAGGGAGGTTTATCGAGATTGGTTTGTTTCGACTTGATATTTTTATTATGATTGTTCTATAAACAAACCTTCTATTGCTACGCGAATGGTATGCTGTTAGGTATCGGTGATGGAGTCATACCACATATATATTGAATCGTGAGGTTGTATTACAAAAATCGAGTGCAGTGATAGTGTCGGTCGTAACACATGTGGACAAGTAATTCCTGTTGTTATGCAGCCAGAGGCCAATTTAATTCCGGTTGGCTCAGTGGTG
>SNQN01000794.1:5084-24839 GCA_008642245.1 Bassia scoparia | reverse complement strand
TTCAGCATTCAGCAAACAGTCGCAGAGTAAACCTAACCAGTGGTCCGGTATGGTCAACCTGACCCTATGATGGTTGGCTTCTGATAGATTGAGAGCAAAACCAACCCGAATCCTTTTGGCTTGGGCCAGGCCGARCCACACATAGTCCATATGGTCAAGCCTGGGCTAAGCCAACTACAGCAGGGTTGGACCACACACTATATAAAACGCCACCATGACTATCATTGTGGCTCATTCGCAAAACAAAATAAAGAAAAGAAAAAACGCCACCATGAAAGGATGTTTATAAAAGTAACAGGAGAGACAATAGGTTAAATAAACAACTTTCACTAGCATCTATAAACAAGCAATATGTTTAGAGAGAGACAATAGGTTAAATACTTCACATTGAAGTAGATGGCAACTCTTAATAATAAATGACAACAGGTTAACACTTAACACTAAAATAGATGACATTCTTAGTAATAAATACAATGTCATCCACATAAAACACAACCTTCTAATATGTAACCTAAACATSTCTTACGTACTTTTTCAACCAAACTTTTTCCAGACATTCCCAATTAATMAATTCAAGTAGTATTACTCCATAAAAAGAAACAATCAACGAGAAMCATACCTCATCTCTGTAAGATTCAACAGGGTGTTTGCCAAGATCAAGCTTAAGTGCTCGAAAAATGTCACCTTCTCTTTCGGTCAGAAACTTGTACAAGCCTTTCAACTGCTGCTTCCTCCATGAAGCTTCTCTTGTTTTCCCTGTCCTAAAATACGCTCTCACTTCTTCCAACTCACCCTCCATTTCACGACCCCCCTTAAGATTCTACTCCGTATGTATGATTACACACTCGATACCTTTGTACGATACTTTGCTAAAAATGATCACTATATAAATACGAGCAGTCCAATACTATTATATACTACTCCATAATAATAATATACGTAATAGTACTACTTACTATCACTTCAATAGCATGGGGTGATCAACGTAATTATTGAGTAGTCCCCCTTCATTCAATTCTTCCTTCAAGTAGCCATATCTGATTAGCCAACACAAAAAAGATTTTCTGAGTCTAATCAAATCGAGCCAAAGTCTTAAATAATGAAATTGAATTTTTTATTTTTTTCGGTTTTTTTAATAATATAATTTAAGCACCATAACAGCCGTGACATGATCACATATTAATACACAATCTTTATCTTCTGCAAAATTGTGGATGCAATTCGACGAAATCATGGTAATCTAACCAACTACTTTGTAGTAAATAGTAGTCACATTCAATTAAGKCAATAATAATAATAAAATTGTATCAATACATAAATACGTACACTGCCTAATGGCCCTAATGTATATTTATACCTCGACAGTGATCATGTTCCTTGTCTTACTAGTGTCTAGTTTGTCTACTGTCTAGTCCGAGTAATATTATAAACTTATAATCGTCATCCGATAATTATATATACTCCTTCCATTCCATAAGGCAAACAACTCTACGATTCATTTTACACGAGTTTTAGGGAGGTAAATAATACTACAATACAATATCATGCATTCTTACTCATACTTAAATTTATTTTGCCCATTTTGTTTGTCTACGCTCTTAAATATTTTGCTTAAATTATACTCCGTAAGAGGTACGTACATATTATGCATTTATATAGTGACAAGAAAATACAACTCCCGACCTTCTCCCACTAGTAGAAAAATTGTTATATAACGCGACACACATGATAGGGTTTTATAAAACCGCATCATAAAATTGTTGTAAAAATATATTAAAAAAAAGTACGTAGTACTTCATATATTTAGTAGCTTGAGCACAAATTTTTGTTTTTATTTTTATTTTCGTGTCAGCACGAAATCGAATATCCGTCGGTGAGTGAAAAAAATAATTTGAAACTTTCAAAAATCCAAGTTTCTATCTAGTACGGAGTAAAAAATATGGAGTTCATACAGTACTGCTATACATATAAAGAGTGCTCTATCAAATAATACTTGTACCTCAGGAAAAAAAACATTAATACAAGAGTAGGACTCAAAAAATACTCATTGAAACAGAAACAAGACCACATAACATTAAACCCTAGCCTTTATTAGAACTGGAAGAAAAAAGACAATGTCATCTAGAAATTGACCTAACAAYCATTAAAGTACTTACGAAAAATGAAATAGGTTAGAAAAGTCATGCATCTGTAATTGTCTTTGAAGGCATTAGTAATAGGAGGTTTATCGAGATGTTTGTTTTGTTTTTTTTGTAGTATCATAAACAAACCTTCTATTGCTACCATCATTTGTTGGGTTCATATATTGAGGGTTACAAAATAGATGAGCTCTAAATGAATTGCATGTTGTGTCATTGGTTAAAAAAAAAATTTAAAGAGAGAGAGACTCAGTTACTTACCAAACTCCAACAATTTCGAACGTTACTTAAGCCAACCACGAGATATGTTATACTCTACAACAATTAGTAAAAAGTTTATCTAATAAGGATAGAAAATTGGTGGCACTATAAAACTATTTGAAATATTCATACCTATAGTTGATATCGATTATTTGCTAGAGAAGGGTAACATGGGATGAATAAGAATAAAACCAAATAGTTGTGCTATACGATTAAGCTCCAACTCATTTGGTGCAATAAGGTGCTGCATCATCTTATTTACATTACAAGATTCTAATGCTGTATAAGTCCAATTATTGTTGCTAAAAAAATATATATAGAGTAAATTGTGTAGCTAAAAGCGAAAACTTCTTCCCATGAGCATGAGTAATCTTTTCCAAACATTGGACTTTGATTCCATTTATTTATTTTACTTATTCAAATAAAATAAGTTCAATTAATCAAAATATACTTCGCCATAATTTTTCTCGCGACAAAACAAACTAAAAAAGATCAATTAACACAAATTGAAGGCAAAAATGTTGTCAACTAAAGAAAAATATTGTGCAATACTGTAGTTAAATCTATACTCTCTAACTGAGTTAGTTAATTGTGCACAAGATTAGATTAAGAATTAGTACTCTCCATGTAAGCATTAATTTATTTTACGATCTTCTTTAAATGTGCTATTATGTACAATATATGAATAAGGGAATTACTATCGAAATTACTTTTACTGAATACCACAAATAAAGTATCCACTTTCGTGTTAAATTTCAACCAACACCCTTCCTCCAACCCCTCCCCTAACACCCACACACTCTATCCCAACACCAACAAACACCACCCAAGACACCAGCCTACCACCAAAAACCAACCACCGACACCACCCTACCACACACCACACCCAACACCACGAAAACATGTGGACTTTATGTTGAGCGCCTACGCAGCGTCCATACCTGGCTGACGCCTATGCAAAGCTCTATGCATGGTGTTACGAAAGGAGAATTGTTGCAGGTTAATATGGAAGTCACACAAAAATGTGTTTTATTCCAGTAAAACGGATTTCGATTAGCAATCCGATAATGAATAAACTAAGGAATACAAGAATTAAATGAAGAAAAAAATTAATAAGAACCTACATCATTATTATAGTGCCCTCGACTAACCACTAAAACCACGGAACCTCATCAATCTTAACGATTATCGATATAATTATCAAGTATCCAATCCAATTGAAGGATCCCCCCTGTTACTTTATATCCATAACAATTATAAAAAAGATAAAAGTATTAGACATCCGGATCCAAGTAAATTACTGGACATCAGATATATAGACAATTCATTAAATAAATAAACTTTTATCAATATATTGATATTTAAAGTGAAATGGTCACTAATTATATAAAACAGCTATGCTGCGAGCACAATAAATTTACTTACATCTGATGCATACAATACCTTCTATATAAAAAATTAGTGGATAAAAACCTCAAATTTGGCCACTAATCAATTAACTATCGCAACTAAACACTTGAAAAAAAACCCATCAAAAGAGAGCTACTGAAAATGGATGTTTATCCACCCCATTAAATATCAATCTATTTACATATTATCTGATTACGACTGCCATTGCCTTGTGCAGTATACAATGAGCATTACAGTTCGAAAGTTCGTTTGACACATTCTTTAATGACATGCCTCACTTAGTCATTTGCTGACAGTTCACCGTTACTTAGTTTACTTAGTTAATTTTGCAACAAATTGACAGATATTACTTGTTACCGCGACAAATTGACATTCGTCGGGGTGTGATCTTGACACTCGTCAAATCATTTCCGCACTCTTCCCTCTCGCACGAGTAGTGAAACATGGCCTATGGGACATATATGATGTAATGGATTTCCAACTATTTCAACAGATTAATTACAAGTATTTATTGCCAACGAGATTCGTCCAGATCATTKCGAGAGCAGATATAACTGCATACGTGAATTTGTCAATAACTTCATTAATTCTTGTTAGTTAATAAGAAGAAGCTCAGAGTACTCTTGTTGTGTACAGTTTTATAAACACGTGATTATTGCCTTGAGGTAGGGTTTGATGATGTGAGTTGCAAGTTGGTGGTTTACGTGTTTGAATCTCTTCCTTAAAATACGTGAAAAATGAATCGTTGTAATTATTTCCTTACGGAGAAAATATGTAAATCACACATGATAACACATTTAGTTGTTAAAGTGATAGTTAGGTGCCAGGTTACCTCAAATCCTCTTCTACGATATGAGCCATCAAAGCCATGTCCATTCACTCATTGTATCGTCATGACTCCTTAGAAAAGTTAGAATGTTCGTCCCAAACTCCCAACTGTTAAGGAATGTAGAGAATTACTGATAGAGTATATAACATATTCATAGGTCTTAATCAACGAACATTTGATCCATGCACAATTAAACAAAAAAAAAAAAAAAAACTTTCAAATGGTTATTCATTTTTGTTGCAGGTTTTTTTTTTTTTTTTGTGGTCATTTTTTAATAGGGGTAAAAAACAAACTAATTGTATCTATTGAAACATAATGTGGGTTCATCGGAGTAGTGGGGAAGAAAGATTGAGGAGCTTTGTGAGCCTCCCTTCACTGAGGTCTAAGGACATGCCTAGGGCAGTAGGGTGGTCGGCCCGTGGACTTGCCCGATTTTTACTAAAAGAGACCGGTTAACATGGTCAGTCTCAGGCCATTGGCCGGATTACATTCGGATTTTCCCCTTACAATATATGACGAATATTGTGGGCACAATGGGTGTTTATGCTGCTGCTATTTGCAAGCATAAGGGTAAGCTCGCACTAATCTACCTCAAAAATCGTGTCGTATTGTGTTGTGTCCAGTTAGAAATTTGACTTTTTTTTACAAAATGACCGAGTTAAATACTCAAACATCCTCGCACCATAAATGATACGATTTTAATCTCAATCTCACCCCCGGCCACAAGTCCACAACACAACAAATTAAGACCCATACACACCTCATTGGGGCGGGTTTTCTAATTGCCTTGCCCCACGCATTAATCTCTAACTCTCTTAAAATGTGGTGGTCTTTCACTCACTCCTTAAAATCTTGTATATRTGTGATTGAATTAAAAATGAACGTAAAATAGTACGGAGTTGTTATTTTCATGAATTACAACGAGGATGGGGTGATGCAAACTACTTTGGTGCTACCATCATCAATGATCTCTATATAATAAAAGAAAAGAAAAGTCGTTTTGTGTTGAGCCTCAAATCTCAAATGCGAGCTTCTCATTCACGCTCCAATTTTTATTCGTAATAAAATATTATTTTAAGAAATAAATTAAATTAACATCTCACACTCAAGATAACCGTCCATCTCAAAAACTTACTTCTCATTTGTCCTTAATGTCTATTATATAGAGCCAGAGGGAGCAATGTGTCCCCTATTAAAAGACGCAAACACCCTTAATATGTAAAAAAAGAACTTAATTGCCGCTAATTAAAAAAATATAAATTCTTTTTATTTTTACCCTACAAGCAACATAAAAAATAAAAGTTATATTGACTAATTTTTTTCGAGAGTAAAAAAGAAAGTAATAATTATGCTAAAGAAATTCAAAATAAAAATGAATATTACATTGACAATTTATCCAGTGAATAACTTTAACATTGCACAAGTTATTTTAAAAAAGTTTAATATTAAATGAAAAAATTCAAATATAAATACATTAATTACATAGCTACTAATTTTCACATAATCATTAATCCATTACAGAATTATTTGAAATAATATAAATTAATATTATTTAAATATTATGCTATTTAATATGTCAATTGTATTAATCATTATATCTCTTTGTCGAGATGATCATATAAGAAGAAAAAAATTACAGTTTTAATGTTGGTATAAATATTGCATCGATGTTATAACGACATTCTTTGCCTCATCACATCATGTGTATATTATAAAATTATACTTTGACACCTCCAATGCAACAATAATTGACCGTAAAAATAAAGTAAAAAGTGTTCTAGATATAACTTATAGTATTTATACTTAGTTATATTTTTTTTAAATAATTAATAGCAAATCTTATGTAATTTATCTCTTTCTGTTTGTAGAGTAGTGATATGACAACAAGTGCTCATATTATTTAAGGTACGCAAGTGTGGCTAGAAGAAATTCCATCTATCTGTCCAACTTCCAAGATTTAAGTTCTAATCATTGAAATTTATTTTCTTGTAAAAAAACTATTCCTTTTCGATATTTCTATATTTTAATACTTTTTAATAATAATTTAGACTTTAATACTTCATACGTTTAATTAATAATTTACAGTTTATGAGTGTCACAAAATAAAAACAAAAAAAAATATATAAAAAAATAGATGCAATAAAATCCAAAGAACCAAGAAGAAAAAAACTCCTGATGCCGAACTCTTGCAACTCCAGCTCACTCTCACGCTACACCTACTCTCCCTCTCATTCTTCTCGACTCATCAACCTTCTCTCCCTCTCTCAAACATAAACAAACGATGAGCTGTGTGGGGCAGGAAGCACGTGCACCAGCAAGCCCACATACTCCGCCCTTCCCTTTGATCACCGTTTAATTATCGCACATCTATTAACTTGATTGATTGATTGATTAGAAAGTTATTAAGTTGGATGAGTTGGATTAAATTTGTTAAGTTATTTTGCAGAAAAACTTATGAATCAATATTCCACCAAAAAGATCCAGAGCTAGACTCTTATAGTCGGATACACGATATAGGCCAACAGCTACTGAAGACCTACCTCTTTGAACCCTGTGGCCGCTGGAAGTTTACGGCTGCCGTCGTCCACGGCCCGTTTGGAATGCTGACAACCCAATTGAGTACATCCAGTGCGACGTCTCCGACGAGAACGACGCCGTTTCMAAGCTGTCACCTCTCACGGATGTTACCAACATCTTCTACGTTTGCTGGGCTAACCGGGGGTCGGAAGCCGAGAACTGCAGGGTTAACAGCAGGATGTTTCGGAATGTGTTGAATGCAGTCATCCCAAATGCGCCAAATCTTAAACATGTCTGTCTTCTGACAGGTTTGAAGCATTATGTGGGGCCGTTTGAGTACTGGGGTAAGAAGATTGAGAAACCTCTTGATCCTCCCTTTCATGAGGACATGCCTAGGTTGGATGTGCCTAATTTTTACTATGATCTCGAAGATATATTATTTGATGAAGTTGCTAAGAGGGATGGGTTAACGTGGTCGGTCCATCGACCAACGACTATATTCGGGTTTTCGCCGCATAGCATGATGAATATGGTGGGCACATTGTCTGTTTATGCTGCCATTTGCAAACACGAGGGAGTGCCACTTAAGTTCCCTGGCACGAAAGCTGCCTGGGAATGCTACTCTATGGCGTCTGATGCAGATTTGATRGCGGAGCATCAGATATGGGCAGCTGTGGATCCTTATGCTAAGAACGAGGCGTTTAATTGTAGCAACGGAGATGTGTTCAAGTGGAAGCATCTATGGCAGGTGTTGGCGGAGCAGTTTGATGTGGAGGTTGCGGAGTTTGATGAGGAAGGAGGAAAGGCGAGTCTCGGGGAGATGATGAAAGGGAAGGAAGGAGTGTGGGAGGAGATTGTGAAGGTGCACAATTTGGTGCCTACAGAATTGGAGGAGGTGGCAAATTGGTGGTTTGTGGATGCAGTTTTTGCCGGGGAATGTAGTTTGGATAGTATGAACAAGAGCAAGGAGCATGGGTTTCTGGGATTTCGGAACACCAAGAATTCTTTCATTTCTTGGATTGATAAGGCGAAAGGTTACAAAATTGTTCCTTGAAAAGCCATAATTCGAAAGTATGAATTCAATGGTTTCTTTTCATRTCGTTATATAATTGGCATATTATTTATTTTRCCTTGTTCTTTTTGGTGATGGTGATTGTAAGTTCAAATCTTAATAAGATGGGAGTGTTTGAGGCTTCCAGAATGAACAAAATTTCATGTGGCCTTCTATTTCTCTTACTAAAAGCTCGAATGTTATTTTTCATTTTGAATTGGATCAACTACTCACTAGTCACTAGTAACTACTAACAATAAATTCTACCAAAAAAAAAAAAAATACTAACGATAAAACTGAGATGTAATTATGCAAATGCAACTTACCAAATTCATCTCATGTCTTGTGGACTTACAGATATGAGAGAGAGAGAGAGAGATCCGTCAGGTGGTCTGAACCTGTTAATGTCAGAAACAGGATTACATTTTTTACTTCATCTTACGATGAGAAACAGAGTTGTTTAGATCAGAGTAACCTCAAATCTRATTACTTTCAGCTAATCAGGACTTYTAATCAGCAAACATAAGTTCAAATGTGCTAAAATTACGAAGTAGTTTAGATAGATTCATAYAATTTAAAARGAGGATTCGYAAAAATAATAACCAATAAGGTAAGATAAGTTCAATTAAATTCAAATAAGATCGCATATATTTATATAGACAAAAATACGTTAGAAAAGAACAACTTTAGCTTTACAGTAGATCAGCTCATACCCTTAAGCCGTGTGGTAGACCTGGTAGTTCTAACAACTGATCATTTGCAGTGTACTATTCCGTATCTTCTTTGCTATAAACTACAGAACACAAGAAACAGCAATGCAAATTGTAACAGCTGCATCGTTATTAATAGACTTTTCCCACATTACAAACCCCACCAAAATTGTCCTACTAATTCGACTCTGAATATCAAGATTCATCATTCATGAGACACATATTTCAGCAGATATCAGGTAACAGCTGAGGCTTCATTAAAGTGATATAAACATGARGTGAAACCGTGCAAGTAATGAACTTGACTCAAAGCACTTCAAGGAATTTG
The DNA here is from genome assembly GCA_008642245.1 of Bassia scoparia. Lineage (NCBI taxonomy): Eukaryota > Viridiplantae > Streptophyta > Magnoliopsida > Caryophyllales > Amaranthaceae > Bassia > Bassia scoparia. The sequence goes on along the minus strand of SNQN01000794.1, from coordinate 15,595 downwards.
CCACTTGGATACTCAGCTGGACCATCTAGCTTGGGAGCAATAAAGTTCTTACTTCTTACCGATGCCAAAAGTTTGGTCAGGTTTGCRCACAGCTTGSTAAATGAAGGATCCTATACAGTTACGGTTTCTTTTCTTTGATTTTTCGGAAAATTTCCCCGTGTCTTTTTAGTTGTGCTTCCTGTTGAACAATGATTAAAATGACAATTATCACTCAGCAGCGCAGACACTAAGATAATGTATTCAACTCTCGATAATGTATTTAAACTATCTATAAATGAAATAGCACAGTAACTGAGTAACCTGCATCTTTGCCGGTTTTTCTTCTGCTGCGCCATAGAAGCCGAATTGGAGTACCAGCAAAGCCAGCATCTGAACGCAATTGCTTCTCCATATAGCGACGGTAGGTCTCTGGGAAGAGTTTGGCATCATTGACAAAAAAAACAAACGTGGGGGGACGAATAGCGGCCTGTAAACACATGTTAACCTTAGGTCAGCAGAAAACCTCAAAGCGATAACGCATTGAATACAGGTAGGCTGGAAAGTTTAAAGACACTGCAATAAGTTCAAATTGATGTAGCATATCACTCATTAATATAATATACAGAATTTTTAAATATTGTTACTTTCTCAAAGCCATGAAGATGAAAGAGAGACTTGGTCTCACGTCTCACGAGCGGTTATCATCTAGAGTGATTGAAAATTAGACATAACTGAGATGAAGTGGCTACAACTTTGGACAAAGGAAATAATTGAGCCCTTTGTACCACTTTCTATGTCAATTGCTAGCCCGTGTTGTTACTTGTTGTTACAGATTGCAATCTGTGTAACCCACATCTTTTTTGGAGCTTGAAGCAATCTGCAGAACCCAATTCATTCAAAAATTGCAACATCGACCCACTGGTAGATGAGCCACATATCAATGAGACAAATTKAAAAATTTACTTTGGTTGAGATGGATCCCACRACATATATTTTTAGGGGTGGGTAATTTMCCCGAAGAGTCAWATAAGGTACTTAAGTTCAATTAAGGGGGTMGAAGTATTGCAATACCAAAAGATTRTTTTTAATTAAATGGCCAAATAATTGAAAGCCAGATAGTTTAAATGATCCACATTAATGATATACGGAGTATCAATTATGGTCGTTATGGAAAATGGGATTCTAATACCTAGCCAATGACTCACAAGTCACAACTGCTAGGGCAAACATACAAAAAATTATATTACATTGCTGGCAGCATTACCATAGCAGTACAACAGCATTTGAACAGATGTGTTACTAGTACGGTAGTACCCCAGCATACTTCTGCAATGTGTGATAGAAGGCTTGATAAATATGTTATGGTCTTTTAAATGGCGTAAAAATAAATCAAATAGCACATTATTGTACATATTAGCAAAAATAGGCAAAGAGTTGGTATGCATAAATAGAAACGCTTGTAGAACAGGCTGTAAGACCACTGTAATCATGCTCCAAAACATAATAACCAAACCTTTTATACTTGGGTGTTCTGGAAGAATTAACCTAATAAAAGAGTACCTGTGTGCAATAATAGACACGTCCTCTCTTTCCGCCCCGAGTCCTTGGTGGAGCTTTAAATGCCACAGCTTCTCGAACAACTTGATTCAAAGTGGCTGTACTTAGCCTTCTCGATCTCTCTTTTTCTACTACACTGGCAGCAACAATAATCCTGTTTAAACAGCAAAATGAATCAGCGCAAGGGAAATAGCTGCTGGATGAGCTCTGCCTCGTTTCATGGGTCTTCATTTAGATGTACGGTGCAAAGTAGAATTTATTTTAAAATCTTCCCAAGACAAACTGTTAAACACCCTAAACAGTCAAATGGAGTTACTACTCCTGCCTATCATGCAGATTGAATAGGAAATGTTTTTTAGATCTTAATTCTTAATTGTCTAACAAGTTTAACGAAAGCTTCTACATATCCCATGTAAATCACCAACTCCAGCACCTCAATGCCTTAATGAACCATGCTACTACACTTGCCTATCATAAAGCTCCAATCATACATATCTTTTACAATTTCCAAGCCTCTTGTTAGAATTTTTTTTGCATCACTCCATCAAAATTCATTCATCACATGATAAGCACCATGCACCTGACAAATCTTCATGCTGCTTACCACCCCCACCCTAAAATGAAAATGAACCCCAGAATATCTGACAAATATTGTAACAACTATATGCTTTATGGCTAATTGTATCGTTTAAATTCAATACTGTTCAGATCAACTAAATTAACACATGATGAGGGGAAAAGACTTATGAATATAACACAACTCTCTAACACATGTAAATCCACACAACTATGGTACTGTAATCAGTACTACTTCATGTTTAATGACCTTGAATTTCATTTTTTTTCCTTCCCTTGTCATCTAATCAAGCACTCACTTAAACAGTAGCATGTTAGCGTGTTGGACTGTATTTCTCGTTTATAAAGTTGTAACATTAATTTGGCAATCTAAAAGTACATCAGCATGCACTTGGTTATTTTTGATCACCTTTTAACATTAACACTAGATTAATAGTTTAATATCACTCAATAATAAGATCAATGACAAGATCAATTAAGTCTACAAAGTTATACAAGGACAATCCGTCAAAAAAGTTAGCAAGGACAAACCCTCACTGACACACCAGCAAAGTTCATTAGTTTGTAGGAGATTCCAAAATGGTGTTATGCCAGACAAAACTCGGTGACGCTTGGTAAACTTACTCAATATAGAGTTCAAGCATATAAAACTAACAAGTTAGAGGTGAAGTTAAACAAAGAAAAGGGAGCAAAAACAGGAAAGGACTTCCTAAATAATACTTGGCTCCAATCAAAATAGATCAAGCTGACTCTAGCTCATTTTACTGCTACAAACAATGAATGAAGAATTATAATTAAGCTTTCCACCTCCTCCACCACAGATATTTTTTGGATAATCCACCCAAAACAAAGATCATTAGGAAAATAATTATATATTTCACTCTATCAGCCTTAGGTTGTAAAAAAAAATGTCAATCATAGATTTAGATTCAATTCGCTCGAGCAAATTCAGACAGTATTTGGAATAATGAAAAGATACTAAAGGATAGTTCATACTGTTCAACACTTTGACCAGTTATTGCAGCTGCATAAACAATGGGAGCCCAGTGAAGATTGCGAACCTTCTGTCTAACATCTTGCTCATAAACCGTCGCWGTCTCCTGGTTTTTATTTGGTATCGTATCCCATTTATTTACAACAATCAAACAACCCTTACCCTCCACTTCAATYCGCTCTGCAATCTTGTAGTCCTGAAAAATAAGATACCTACTATCAATTTCAAAGACTTAAAACTGTGAGAGACAAGCAAAATTCTGTCATACATCAAACCAAGCAGCCTATACACCTCACTTATTCTCGTCACAACAAGCATTACAACAAGGGAAAATTGGGCACTCAACAGAAATGGTAGTTATATCAAATCTATCAATACACTCAAGTCCATCTTTCCCTCTAATTCTGTGCCAATCGATCATTTACATTTTCCAATCACTTGCTATTATTGTGCTCACAAACTCTAGGCTATTACAAAATCATATTAACTTTTTCCTTCACCTTATGTCAATGTAAAAACATACAGCAAAAGATATGGATCAGCCCATTCAATTGATAACATAAAGGAAAAACTACATATTCATATAATCCCAGAAGGTTGTCATGTGAAAGAGCGCAAATCGTGCTGGCTCCAAAAGGCCATGAGAATGATGAGATAATATACTTTCGAATGAAGATAATCTTCAGAAACTTTTTATCTTTTTGTAAGATAACTTCCTCCTATAAAATTGCAGGACTTTTACCTAGAAGTAGAGAAGATTTTGGTCAAAGAATTTTCAAACTCTAGTTTCAGTTATTTGGTTTGGGTTGAGCTTGACAGTACTCAACTTCGATTAAGCTAAACTCGAATTGGATCACAATCACCCCATATTGAGAGAATCATAGTAATAAACAAGACAATAATAATTATTAAAKATTACTCCCTCTGATTCTTTTTAATAGATCCATATTGCTTTTGGGGAATTTTCCAAATAGTTGCTGCACTTCCCTTATGAAGCAAATAGGGAGAGAGAGGAACTCAGTGGTCTGATACAAAAACCCTCACGGCCCCACCCCTTTCCAAACTACAAAATAACATCCACGAGTTTTGGGCTATAAGCAACATCCTTTACTATCCAAAGATGAACTGCCAATGTCAAGGCACCATATCTGGACAAAAGACTTTCCATGGTAGAAGAAACGAAAGAAGTGCAACCCCCCCCCCCCCAAAAAAAAAACGGTAATAATACAGAGCCAAACCTTACGGAAACAGAAATGTGAATCTAGCTCCTTTCAAAACCTCCCAAGAAACAAGAATCATGAAGTCATCACAGTTAATGCAAAAGAAAAATAATATACGACTAGATAAAAGAAGAGTAATACACCCGTTAAGATATTYAAAGGATCATATACCTGTTCTGTTATACAGGCCATTGCTTCAATCACAAGAGCCACAACATCAGAGCGCCGAATAGCACGAAAAGCTCGATTAACAGATAAACCCTCAGTAGTACTCCCTGAAGATGCAACAGCAGATTTTCTTCGGATTCCAGCAGTATCAATCAGCCGAAATTTCTGCAAAAAAAGTCTGTAAGCTAAAAGTATTCAGACAAAAGAGTCCATCAGCTATTCAGCTAGCACCCATGACAACCAAACAAGCAAGGCAGTGGGAGGGATGGATATGTGCTGTATGACCTGCACAGCCTAAGGCCTCAGGTAGTTACTGCATCTGCCTGGAAACAACCACAGAACTTCGCAATGGTGGCTATGGGCTGGAGGAGAAAAGTGAGTGGAAGCGACAGCAGGGGACTGGGGAAGCGCGCGCGGGGGGGGGGGGGGGGGGTCCTTAAAGGCCAGGATATTTTGTGAATATTTACGCATAATTTAGTTTAAATGATGAGGTCAAAGTGTCAAGTATCCGACACCAGACATTGGTACCTTTTCTTACATCAAAGTTGACTAAGCAAAACTTATAAATTAGAGAGTAGAGACAACTGGGAAAAAAATATTCCAACAAAATGGAGCCTTAGCTGCCCACAAAAAATCACATCCTGAGCTCCATGGCCATTTTATAGTTCACAACCAAAAGTGAGAGAAAAGTTTCGTGTGATAAAACTCGAGCATCTAAGAATCATAATATATAATATAAAGATATGATATGATTACACAGGAGCCTACCAAGTACATTATGTAGTGCGTGTCTACAAGAAGAAGTTGACGCAAAGAAAAACACGCCATCCAACACCAGAAGGAAACACTAAACAAAATAGATACGAAGTATAACCATAACATATAGTCAAACCTGGCCATCTGGTCCTGTAAACTCAGTATCAATAGCATCGCGAGTAGTACCACTGACTGGACTCACAATGGTCCTATCCTCTCCAACCAATGCATTCAATATGCTGCTTTTTCCAACATTTGGTCTGCCCACAATTGCYATAGAAGGAACATAGTTTTCTTCTTCCTCAAGATCAAGAGGTTCCTACACTTGCAACATGGGAAACATTAATATGCTAGTAACCGAAATTCTATTAAGAGACAATGCAAATGCTAAAGAGTGTTCATGCACCAGCAACACCCAGTGGAAAACAAAACAAAGTATGCTTCAATTTTTCCTGTGTTCTTTCACTAAATTCATATAAAGCTTAAGTCTTTAAAAAACAATTTAATAATTTATCAAACATCCATATGTTACCTCATTTCTCGTCAGCCCAGAACAAACGAGATCAAGGAGCTCCCCTGTTCCACTTCCAGAGATAGCAGAAACAGGAATAGGTGATAGCCTGTATTGCAAACCGAACAAGACAAGCAATTTCAGGTAAACAGAAATGATGGGAGTATTTGAAACTGAGATACCGTTTTAACCTTTACCATAGTGAATTCCTAATCTTAATATAAGAAAACACACGTTAAGCCTCACACAGTCCTATAGGATAGACACCATATCTGCAGGCTATATGTATAATGAGTTCTCCATATGCACAATGCATTGGAAAAACATGCATTCACTAATGCCAACATAATGCAGATATGGCATTTATAAAATGTAAAAGATAAAGTAATTTTTTTTAAAAAAAAAAAATAGATTAGTAGGCTCTTTGATTATGATTTAAGTCGTGCATATTGCAGAGCCTTATTTAAGCATTGCACAAGAAGTCATAACAGTCTTCAACATGTTGATCAACAGATAATATAGCATAATAACTAATAACTGTGGTAGCAAGCAAGGTAACAACTGTACAAACAGCATCATGTGACAGTTGCATCACACTTCATGCCCATTGACAGTTGACTCATAAAGAGTTGAAAATCATAATATCAATGAGTGTAACTGATTCAAGACATATTTGGTGATATTTATACTGGACAACATAATTCTAAACGCCTTGTATTGAAATGAAAAGAAAAGCACGAACATAGATACTATTCATACTAACATTCTCTGAAATTAGAAAAGGTTCGGAAAGAAAAAAACATRTAACATGATAAACAGAAAGATAATGTAGTCTTTACTTCTAGGCAAAGAGTCACATGAATCATTGAATGGATTGTAAAGAAACAAAAGCTAGAAGATGTTTGAAGGTAATTAGTAACTCACCCCAAAGACCAAAACTCTGATACCTGCAATAAACCTTTAGTGGGAGATTCACATTTGTTAACAACGAGTATAATATTCTTCTTTGAATACATTTTACGCAGCCAATCAGCTATTTCCACATCACCTGCAGTTAGGCCGGCCTGTGCACGAATTGTCTCAATGAGATTTATGTGAACCAGCAGAGAAGATCAACTTAACCTTAACGAGGTACAATTATAAAAAAGAACTACAACAACAACACATAATAACAAAGTGCATGCACCATCAGTTTGTAGTCCCAACTCCCAATAAAGTATCTTTCCATTTATAAGMGACTCTGAAAGGGTACAGCTCAGGCCTTGCAAGGGTAGTTGCAAACAAAACAGTACAGTAAAACTTCTAAATTGCAAATTAGAACACCCTAACCAAAGCCATCACTGAAAGCAAGCTAGGACACTCACTTGAGCTAAGTGAGAGTGATTTAGAAAATAGGAAAGGGAGACGGTCAAGTAGATATTCTTCTTCACAAGTGAAGGAGAGCAAGAGATTATGTTGAGACTATCCACATAATTAGACTAAGCCAGTYCCCAATCAAAAATGAAAACAAAATGCTCTATAAACATGATAAAAGCACTGCAGATTAAAAATCTAGATACCCTTGGCTAGAAGAAAAGCACTGAGCACACCTGACCATCAACAACAAATATGATGACTGATGACTCTTCAATAGCTATAGCTGCTTGTCTCTCAATTTGTGAAGGCATTTTAGCCACAGCGGCCTGCCTAGCGGCCAATGGAATTCCCTCCATACCAATAGTAGTAGATACATTCATGTCATCAACAACATCTTCCTGTGATTTGGATAATGTCATAACTCCTCCAGTATCTATGACCATGAACTCATGGTCTCCCCAAAAAGACCTTCCGTATAAACGATCCCTAGTAACCCCAGGCTCATCTACCACAATTGCTCGGTTACCCTATAAAAATTAGAAATGATCAAAAGAAGGAAGGAAAATCATAATAATAGGGGAAAACTACAGGTTGTGAGTGAAATACCCCCACAAGACGGTTAAACAATGCTGATTTACCAACATTGGGCCTTCCAACAATCGCAACTTTTGGAAGAAGATGGTCAGGCACCTGCAAGTATACAGGGKAAAATATGTCAACAAATAGATACTTCTTCATACAAAAATTCTTTCATATGCTGAATTAAACATCCTTTGTTATATGCAGCAAAAAATACTTRCCCCAACCTCGTTATGTCAAGATGCAAATAGTTGTTTAAGATATAAGATAAACATAGGACTAACAATTTTAGGTACAATTAACTGTCTCTGCTTTCCTCCTGATTCTCCTCGAAGATTCGCCTCATCTTCCTCTGTGAACAATATAAAGGTAAAAGTTAAGTCAAATTGCTCGTACAGATGTAAGTCATGGAAACTAGCTGATTCATCCGCATTTCTATTTCACTAACCAGCTTTCATTATTTAAAAGAATAACATTCCAGTAATAATGTTATAGTATTCAGAATTTGACAATCAAATCTATTAAAAATCAACAAATCTTAATACACAAACTCCACATTTAAATTTAAATTCAAGTGAATCAGAATGAGTCATATATTGTTATGTTAATGGACTATAGTAAATAGTGTAAATAAATAATGCAATCAGAATTAACTGTCAACATCTATCAGTATTTAGGAAGATTATCTTGATAAAATAACAAGTTCAGGAAGACTCACAGATGACAGATAAAGTAAAGCTAATAATATACTCGGATTCCACCAGTAAATGGATGCATGTTAATCATAATCTATCACATGAATCTCAACTTAGCAACGAGAATTGATTTGACAAACGACTGATTTATGAGCTTCCAAGATTTTTATGGTTCGTAAATGTAATCTCAATTTATGAGATTAGGCGAACACTTGCGCTTTTTTTCTTAGAAAAAACGAACATCAATTCAATTTCAATTTAAATAAATTACACGGAAATAAAAAAATAAATCAATATTACACGTATAATAATAAAAAAGTTAAACAATCAAATAGCTGAGATGGCACATATGCAATGTCAACGGATCATAACCTTGCAAACTGGACAAACAAGCAAGGAATGTATGGCTCAATTACAAAGTTTAAGTCTTTATCATGATTAGACGTCAACACACAATACAATTTTTTAATTTTAGAATCACAATCAAATCAATACATAATAAACAAACTTATATAAAAATATTATAATAGTCGGTCAATAATTCAAAAAATTTAATAACAAATTTAAATTGATCTGAAAATGCACTATGCAAAATGCTCAACATTGAATCATCGACCTTAGCAAACTGTAAAACATACGCGAATTGTATGAGCTTCAATTCACAGTGCTAATCCTCAATTTGAGATAGACATCCAACACTGTAACATTTGTTTTCTCAGCAATTTCAACAGCCAAATCAATACATAAATAAACTAAACTTATATGAAGAACAAAATACAGCAGGTAAATTAACAAAAAACWTAAAACAAATTCAAATTGTCAAATTGAGCTGAGAATGCAATCTGCAAAATGCAATTTGCTTATGTAACCGGAATTTCACACCGAATAAGAGCAAATTATGTAAACGCATCAACCTTAACAAACAATTTATTCCGACGAAAACACGCTAATTGTTTGAGCGAGCTTTAATTAAACATACCGATGCTCAATTCTCGCGATAAAGAAGTCGAAAACTCACGAACAGCAACTCTAGCTTCAGCTTCAAGCTCTTCTACATCAATATCGAATTCATCATCAATTTCCTCACTCTGATAACCTTCGTAATCCAAATACTCCTCATCTTCATCATCATCATCATCTTCAACTTCATCTTCGTTTTGGCGTTCAATAGAATTGTCAATTCCGCCATTGGAGGAAGGAGAACGAAGAACTGAAGGTCGGAAATGGAGGTTTTGTGAGGGTTTAAGAGAGGAGTTATACAGAGAAAGAGAATGAGAGAGCGAAGGTAGAGAGAGGTAGAAGGTTCGAGAYGTTTGAGTGAGAGGAGAGAGAAGAGAGAGAGTTTTAGAGAGAGAAATTGCTGAAACATTACCGTTAACAGCCATTTTTAACGTCAATGAGGTAGTGAGTGTTGAGTGGTGGTTTTAAATGAAGTGTTATCTTTTTTTTTTACGGGAAGAGAGCAACTTTATTAATCAAGATTCGAAATAATAAGCGGATTCACTTCCGAAGGAGCTTCCTCCAACCAAATACGAAATTCAMCAAAATTAAGCCCCAACTTAGCCAATCCATGAGCAACCTTATTACTCCAASGAAGTGTTATCTTTTGCACTCCGGATGCCGATGGATATATATACTTCCTCCGTAACATAATAAATGCAACACTATGACTCCCAACGCTATTCACAATTTTCAATTTCACCGATAGGGTCTCGTTGCGTAAAAATAGAAGTATTGCTTTTATTTTGTTAAGAAAGTATTTTACCATTTTTTATTTTTACTTTAATTTTTAAGTATTAACATTATGCTCGATCAATATTAGTCATTCGTATTGTTTGAATGGTATAGATTTGATGAAATTTATAGATTTGATGAATCTGATCCGTTGGGATGGAGTAAGTTTATGCGGTTCCGAGTCGATCTAGATATCTCTAAACCCTTTAAACGATGYACGAGGATTGCTACAAAGGGGGGTCCGAAAGTAATTAAGTTTAAGTATGAGCGGCTCATGGACTTCTGTCATGCTTGTGGCTGTTTGGGTCACAATTTTCAGCAGTGCGCGAGATATGATGAGCAAAGCTTTAGAAGTCGCAGCAGCAGCCGGGGAGCAGGAGGTAATT
>SNQN01000793.1:104268-116011 GCA_008642245.1 Bassia scoparia | reverse complement strand
TGATGCTAAAGAAAAAATATGCTTTACCTTGGCAATTTGTCGCATGAAGTAATCACCATAACGCTTGGGTGGCTTAGATTCAACAATATGAATTATATCCTAGAATAGAATCAAAAATTGTAATTGATAAGCCTCAAATGAAAAATAAGAGATTTCAATAAAAACCTAATACAGTAGTGGGACACTATTTGAATTTCTCAGTGTAGAGTTTTATGATAAGTATTTTGATAATTTCGTGGGGGCGTTCCTTATTCATGTGGATGACCTCCCGGAATAATTACATTTGGTTCATGTTAGCCGACCACATTTATGAGATTGAGGCTATATGATTGATTGATTGGTTTTGAATCCGCTTTCAAAAATCTAAATTTTACGGTTTCCATTTTACAGTTACGTAATTTAATGGAATTTAATACTAAATACTGAGGTTGGACACAGCCTGAAAATCAAAAAGTCACAATGGTTGCAACTTGCAAGAGACACGAGCACTTTCCAACTCCAAGACTTAGAAAGGACAGGCAGATAGCACAAGCAATGAAGTTGAACCATACAAAAATCTCTCAGAAATATGGACATACCTCATCGATGTAAAAATCAATATCAGCATTGGAGATKATCTTGCCCTCAGCACTAACTGTATGTGTCTTGTGCTTATATGACATCAAAATGGTCCTGTGAAAATATATATAGAAAAAACAAGTTAAAAATCACCATACAAAAATCTCCAAAATAAAATTGACAGCATTAGTTAACCATTTAAAAAGTCTCACCTTAGTGTAGCTTCATCCACTTCCATGTATGTAGCAAGTTTCCCCAGAGAGATGGTAGAGTATACCTTCAAAAAGGTGCGAACACCAGCTAGTAATTGTTGTTGCTTCACTTCATAAAGGAAAAGCTTCAATTGAAGTCTGTAAGCATCCTGCWTAGACAAATATCAACTACGTAAGCCACAAGAATAGAACCATATAGTAAATAAATAAATAAATGGAGTCAGCAATTGATTTCCACAAGAATGACTCTCTTGGGCGGAAAAAAAAATCAATTTCCACAACAAATACTAAAATAAAAATTATCCGATATAATCAAAACTAACAAAACAGACTCCTTGTAATTGTAGAGTGTAAGACTGAGAGTTTGATGCCTCTAGAATGCACAGGAGACGTAGACATGCTCAGGCAGAAAAAATAACAGTATACTAGCACAAATCATATTGGGTAACTCCATCCAGTTGATACTGGATTAAAAAAAATACTTGTATAACACATCAAGCAAATCATGTCGTGTCTCTTACTAGGTCCAAGCAGATAATCTTCTTGTTTATTTGTTTTGTTTTTCTCCAGAAATAACCCTGACTAATGGGAGATCCAGAGCAAATAGAAAAGAATAAAAGAGGTGAGGCTCCACCAGTTTTCTCCCTCGTGGTATGAAGCTTACCCAGGATACAATACCAGCCAAAATACTTGTTGTTATGAAAATTTAGAGACGCAATTGGTTACCTGATTGTAATTAACAAGTGGCTCATCGTAGTTTGGAGCAGATGGAGTTATGAATTTGGGACATGCGTATGAAAAAAGTTCATCATACAGAGCAAATGCCTCATCATCATATCGTTGCATCCTACTCATCTTCTCACCATACTTCTCCCTCAGCTGAGAGTTCACAGTTTCATCAATAAGTTTTGTCTGGGGGCAAAGAGAAAGACAAATAGCAAGCAAAGCGTACATCTGCTCRTTTTTCTTCAGTATTTGCTCATACTGAGGAGATTTCTGATGATATTGTTTTGTCTTGAAAATATACATAAGAATTTTATTGAACTCRCGAATCGCCACAACATATCTGCCAGACACAGGTTTCAATAGATTAGTAAGAGAGAAAAACATCKTCAACAGATAACAACAATGCCAGCAAACMAACACACATACCTTCGTAACATAAGATTCGCGAAACCATAGTGATAAATAGTGGTTATGTGGCTTCCAATTACAGTTGTATARACCCCATGCTGACTAATGTCGATAGGAGATAAGCACTTCAACCCAGTCTGATAATCTCCCAACAGACAGTGAACTCGAAGCAAGCCCACCATGCTAAAGTACCCCAATACCCGYAAAACRTTACTTCCACCAGAGTAATCATACCCATCATCTGCAGTGAATTGTTCAAGGCCCTCTTTCTCTCGCTCCAAAATTTCAATGATCATGGACTTGTCTACAAGTGCTTGCAGATAGTTGAGAACTCCATACACACTCCAGGCCTGAAGCAAGTATACAAATWTATCAAGATTTCCACATKTAGGAAAAATACAAWCCAGCATGAAGAACAAAATATTCACCAATCAATTTGAAGGTGGGAAAAACCAGATTAAAATATCAAAAAGAAAACACATTTGAAAACCACCATTCCACCAACAAAGAAAAAGAACGGAAGGAACAAATAGGGTAAATACAAAAGGAACAATAGCATCACATATTTAAAATATTGGTGACTAGGACTACAGAAGCCTTCTTTGTGCAGTGAAAAGCTATATCAACACCCAATACTCATCAATCTCCTTCAATAGTATACAAAACTTTTTATGAAGTTCTCTTGGTAAAACAAAAAGGAAAAATTCATGTGAATAATCTCACCTTTTGGTGGTCTTCCCTCAATAATCCGATCTATGACAAATCCCAAAATAATCCAAGCTTTGATGCCAATCTTCCCTAAATGCACTAATTTACCGGTTACCTGTTGATCAGGTAATTAAAACCCTCTCCCTCCCTTTTCATTTATATATTTATTTATTTAACTAATTTCAAAAAATAAAAAAAACCTTTAATCACCCTCACTCAACTAATCGACATCTGCTTCCTCCTCCCTCACTCAACCACCCACCCTCAACCAGCCCAGCCCACCACGCAGCCCCTGCCACACCCACAAACCCATAGCAACGCCCCCCAACCACCTCTCTCTGACGCGTCGCGGTCCACCAGCCTCATCAGCCACTCTACCGTCCCACCAACTAATGGGCCAATTTACCCTAAATCAATTTTCCAATTTTGTAAACCCTAAATGGATTTGGGGGGAATTTGTGTTGTGTTGTCCCAGTAATGTTGATGTTTCTTGTAAAGAAAGTCGGTTGCTTGAACCTTCTTCGATCTTGAAATAAGAATTAACTGCTTTTTCAAACCTTATTTTCCTTATTGTTTCTCTCAATTTAATGATTGATTGATGAAGAAATTGTTAAATTCATGCAGCGATTGGCTACTGGCGGCGATGTTGGGCTGAGTAGAGAAGCTGTTTGCGGTGTGTGGTGGTGGGGAGAGTGATGAGTTGTTTTTTTTGGGTGGGGGTTTGGTGGGTTTGGGCCAGGGTGGCAGGGGATGAAAGGAGGAGCTGAGGAGGGGCAGGGTGGCAACGGCAGGGGGAGGTGAAGAGGAGGCAGCTGGGTTTTTTTTTTTTTAATTTTTAAAAAGTATTAAAAATACCAAAAAATCATTAACCCTGCTGAAAATTAGGTTATAGCCTTCATAGCAGGTAAATATTTCATTTAGTGCATTTAGGGAAGATTGACATCAAAGGCTTGGATTATTTTGGATTTGTCATAGAATCGGATTATTGAGGGAAGACACCAAAACGTGGGATTATTTACATGAATTTTTCCAACAAAAACTTGAGCCCTTTACTCTAGGGATGAATGGGGACAGTTCAAAATAGTATTGCTACATAATAGACACTTAATATTTACACATTCACTATAGGGATACCTTGGGATACTTTCAAACTATATTGCTGCATAATAGGACATTAAATTATTTTCTAACGCAACAAAAATCATGCAACTTTTGCATTTTACTCATTCTCTCTACACAGAAAAAAGTAGCGGTCTTTTCAACAATCTTTTATAGAGAAAAAAAATGACCTTTTGCAATATCCTCAGCAAATGAAATGTAACTCTTTGTTCTGATACTAAACGAACAGCCAGATTGTGGTGTTGACACAAAATAACAAAGAAAATACTGTGATGAAAGGAAAAGGCCTTTTGATAGGTTATGGCCTGATATCAATGTATGGAAACAGCTGGTGCTTCTTAGTAGGTGGTTTCAAGTCGAAGTCGATAATATAAAGTAAATATAAACAAAAGAGAAGACTTTGCCTGGCTAATAAAAATCGAGTAGTGAGCGAGATGCACAGAGGCAGTGTATTTAATGCTCTACCACCTTGTCAACTTCCAAAGAAATAGAAAAAAAGAAAGTCAGTAGATATCCATATCTATTGGCAAGAATACTGATCTATAAGAGAAAGTTAAAGCATGCCATTCTAAAGCAATGATTGTCGTACTGACTCTTCACATGTTTAGCTATCGTTTATCATCTGTGCATTTAAATCTTAGTCAGTCGAATAATAAATTAGTTGTAAGAAAACTTACAAAATTACTTATGCCCAGTGTAGCAGAAACTAAAGAATAATACAAAGTATTTTCAGGAACAGAAATTCTTACAACACAACACCCAAGCCTTCGATGCCAATATATCATTAAAAGAGAATTTAAACTTGTAACTCAGTTTGTGTAATGCAGGCATTGACAAGTTAATTGAAATGCGGTAACCTTCTTCTCTTGACAGAGCTTTAATATTCTCAACCACAAAGGAAGCATGCTAAATTCAAGAGTTCAAATACCTCATACAATGAGGTCAATATCTAAACAAAGCTTCAGTTAATATGCTGCAGTCACTCATTTCTAGCTATCCCATTATCCCATGCTACAAACAATGTGGTTAAGTTAATTGATAGATGAAGGAAAAGGAATAGAGTCGTAGTATATCAAAGCACTAAATCCTTATGTCAAGACCAGCTTCATCACCAACTAATTAACTTATTAAATATAATACAATTCCATAGGTCAAACAATGTTATGATGTCTTCCCTCAAACAAAAATAATCCTATAAAAAACACATCAGAGCGGTGCTATCTCTAAAATGAAGAGAAAGGAATCCTTAGTGAGAAACACAAAATAATTCCATCCAAAATTCTCATTTATATCCATGATATAATTGTTAAGTCACTAGTATGTTCAGTTGACTGGATACAAGTTCAATACCAACCCGAAAGCACAACATTATAAGAGACATCATTTTCAAACTAGAAACTTCAAAGAATTCAGCATTCCAAAACAGCTCATAGTAGAAATACTTAGCAAATCACAGAAGGCTTCCATATATTAACCCAATCAAGCATCCCTTTCATATTATTAGCATTCTCAACCCAAACATCAGAAAATCACAACTCCTTAAATTCCTCAAAACATAATTAAAGTCACAATTAATAATCCAACTCTTTAAATCACTCCACCAACAATCTTAGTAGTATATGTTTGTAAAAATCTAAACTTTGCACATCAAATTCTTTATTCCTCGTAACTCACCAATTTCCTTATCATCCAAGGCTAACAAAGAAACTAGTAACTGAATTCCAATCATAAATGAAGTCACAAATCCAAAAATAATAGAAAGTAATTTTCAGGACAGAACCTCTAGCACACAACACCCCAAGCCTTCCATGCCAATATCAAGCATTTAAAATAAATCTTAAATTGCAGTTGAGTATCCAATCCTACATTCAATAGGTAATTGAAAAGGGAACCCCCCCCCCCCTCCTTGTCTTGCCAGAGCTTGTCATTTTCTCACCCACGAGACCGCATAACGAAAACTTCAAGAGTTCAAATAACTCATGCAATGACATCAATATCTAAACAAAGCTTCAGCTAATATGCTGCAGTCACTCATTTCTAGCTATCCCATCATCCCATTGCTACAAACAATGTAGTTAAGTTTAATGATGAATGAAGGAATAGTCATAGTAAATCAAAGCACTAAATCCTCCAGCATTAACAAATAACAATACCAAAACCAGCTTCAACACCAACTAATTGACTTATAAAATTTAATACTATTCCATAGGTCAAACAATATTATAATGTGATTAATGTCTTCCTTCACACACACACACACACACACACACACACACACACACACAAAATCCTATGAAAAACACATCAGGGCAGTTCTATCTCTAATATGATGAGAGTGGACAATGAGAAACACAAAATAATTCCATCAAAAATTCTCATTCCTATCCATGATACTAATTGTTAAGTCACTCTGTTCAGTTCACTGAATAAAAGTTCAATACCAACCCCAAAGCTTATAAAAGATATAACTTTCAAGCTACAAACTTCAAAGAATTCCTCATCCCAAAACAGCTCATAGTAGACATACTTAACGGATCACAGAAGTCTTCAATATGTTAACCCAAGATCTTATCAAGCATCCCCTTCATATATTCRCAATATTAGCGTTCTGCCATTCTCAAACAACCCAAACATCAGAAAATCACAGCTCCTTAAAATTAAATTCACCGTTAATATTACACATCTGTAAATCACTTCACCAACAATCTTATCAGCATATGTCCATAAAAATCCGAACTTTGCACATCAAATTCTCTATCCCTTGAAACTCCCCAATTTTCTTATCATCCAAGGATAACAAAATAACAAGTAACTGAATTCCACATAATCACCTACAGACTAAAAAGATAAATAAACACTGAATACACTTCAGTTAGTGAAGCACCAGTCTTCAGATCACAAACACGGGAAAGGCTACATATACACAAGGTGTATGTAAGCCTTCTATGGGACAATTTTTTGGGCGTCAATTTTTTTTTTCCTTCATGCTTTGTTTTATGCTCTCTTGTGATTCGTTAATGTATATGAGTATCATCTCTCAAAACAACACACAGAATATTTTACAACTGAAGCTTGTGCTAATAGAAGATCAATATCCTTTTTTTACAAAAATCATACCAAACACAAATCAATATCATCCAAACTTTTAGATAATAAAAACAATTTTTTTTTTTTTTGGGCAAATTAAGACGTAGTAGTTACCGAGGTATATTAAGTACATGCCACAGGGTTGAGACTCTTCTACATTCATACAAGTTGAGCGAGGGACAAAACAATGGTATTACGAAACAAATATTTCACGACGGAAGTTATCCTCTTGCAGGTTCTTCAGAGAGATAAAACAGGCAGTAGCAAAGTAAAAACCTGAGAAAAAAAATTAACCAGACCAAGTATTATAATTGGTTGTTGTTATAAGGAGGTAAAAGAAATAATTAGAGGCTAGAAATATGTAAGATATAGCAAGTGAGAGAGAATCAGTTCAGTGAGATTGGACATCGATTTGCTGGAAGTAAGTAGCAGAGTTTGTCGTGCACGCCACTCTTTCAACATAAACTAAGAAGTTCAGAAAGCATTAAATTCACATATCAAGTGCTGCTTGCGCAATTCGCTGGAAAATATACATCATATCGCAAGAATAATAATGTAGTAATCGAAGAATCGAATACTCTGGATCAAGATTGGAGGTAGAGAAGAGCAACTCAGAGTTGTCAGAGTTTTGTTCTTGGTCTCGATATTGAGGGCAGGCGATGGAGAGGCTGAAATATGATTAGTTGAAGACGGTTGGTACATAGGTACATGCCGGACTGAGTCCTCAGAAGAGCCACTGATTTTATGGTCAAACTGAGTGTGTAGACGATGGGTACTCGTCCATGGAAGCATCAACACTGGATCACTGCTATAGTCAGGTAGAGTTTAATGCTCAGCTTAGTCAAGTGTTGTCTCTGCTGGTGAGTGTAGGCTGGTATAGGCAGCACTAGAGGGTGTAACGTAGAAGTTCACTTGCGGGTAAAGTGGCAGAAGGGCAGAGAAGAAGTGTTGGTGCGGTTTATCTGACGAAGAAGTAGAGGTGGCAGTAGGTAGCGGATGGGCCAGGGGAGTGTCCCTTGAGAGAAGGGAGTGCGTGGCTGGAGAGTGTTGGAAGAAGGCTGGGTATTTGTCGGTATACATGGTACTGGGTGGAATTCTGTCGAGTATGACGCGTTTTCTGTGACGTCGGCTGGATTGGATGTGGCTGGTAGAATGGTTCGTGAGCGGCGAAGAGATGTTGACGGAATCCTGGGACGGAAGATTGGGGTCGTATAGGCGGTGGTTGTCTCGCGGCGGAAGAGTGGTGGTGGTCGGTTCGAGTCGCTGCCATTGTTGGTGGAGGAGAGAGAAAGGGGGATTAGGGTTTCGTTTTGTGGTGAGGTTGTGAGGAGAGAGAAGAAGGGGTTACGGGTTTTGTAGGGAGGGGAGTGAGGATTGAAGAAGCAGAAAGGTGACTGATTGATTCGGAGGTTGAAAGGGAAGCTGACCCCGTGGTTATTATTCGGGTTTGCAGTTTTGCACTTTGGCATATGGACATACGGGCATATCGGGTCCCGATTAAATAACTTGTAAGTGCGCTATGGGTCATGCAAAAATTATGTCATATGAATGATGCAGAAAAGTGGGGTACGCGGTTTGATATCGGAATCGATTTGGAATCGCAGCTTCGGAATCGAGAACTATTGTTTGGATGTGAAGCCTATAGTTTCGGTTCCAAAAATGAGAATCGATTGTGACGGATTTCTGGTATTAAAAATTTTGAAAACCGGGTCACGATACCACTCTGATATATAAACACGATTGAAATGCTAATTGATAGACTTGTGCTTATGAGAAACACTTTAGAAACTTGGACATGGCTAATTGTCTAGGGTGATATTTGCTTTGATCGTCAGATAAGATCACGAATGGACAGGTATGATAAGTTAGTGTGTAGAGACGGAATGTTTGGCTTTTTATTTTTTTATTTTTAGAGAAAAAAAAAGGTCAAAATCGGTGATAGGTCGGCAGGTGTTAACCACGTTTGTCATGGTTATTCTCGTTGAGACTTAAAGGTTATCAGGTAGATAGTTACGATTTAATGGCGATAGTGGAGAGGATTTCCGTTCCACATCTAATATGGTCGGTAATCACCTGCCGACTTGTCAACCCAATGGTAGTAACTAGGAGTGTAGTACAGGTGTCAATTTCAGTTCAACAATTCAATTATAGACTTATAGTTATAATAACAATAGTTCAGTTCGTTAAAGTTAAGTTTATTTCAGTTTCAACGTACAAATTCCTCATTCGGTCATAGTTTAATACAATAATTTTGATTAGGTTGTACTTCAATTGATACAAAAAACAGTTCAGTTTGGTTCAGTTCTCGTTTATCTCAATTTTAACCTATCACTTCAACAGTTTGAAGTTTGAACCACATTTTTGTACTTATTGACCATTTTTTCAGTTTTGAATCAGTKAGTTTCAGTTTGGAACCTATTTCACATCAGTTCAGAGTAAGATTGTCTCAATTTATATATGTTCACAAATTTGTTAAATTTTGTACCGGGATTACAAACAAAGGGTGCTTGGTTTATTTGCATGATGACTAACAAAATTTTACCAATGTCTTGGACGTTGTATCAGTTAAGCCTTGAAATAAACTGTTCGATTAGGTGTATACTATATTGGTTGAACTTGTTTGGATATGTCACTTATGTGTTTGAATTTAAAGAGCTCTAATTATTGTTTTAATTATTATTCTAATTAGGATTTTTTAGGGATAAATACCTACCTAGTTTCAGATTTATTTTACTTAAATACCTAGGTTAGCAAAATCTTTAGTGGATCAATACCTAGTGCTCTATTTCCGTCCAAAAACTGTTAACTGTGGGGCCCACCTACTTTTTTTATTTTCTCTTTCTTCCTCCCTCTTCTTTCTCTCTCCTCTTCCCCATTTCATCTCATGTTCATCAGAGCACCTACAATCATGAAAAAAAATCATGTCTTTGTAAGAATTAATCCATCATGGGCTACAATGGGGTTTATTTGCAAGACCCAAAAAATCATGTTAAGATGCATCACCAATCTCGTATTGGAACGACGAGATACAAGACGAGGTCTCTTGCGGGACCTACGCCAACTTGGCATGAAAAAATAATTTTTTTTGCCTGCTAAAGAGTCAAAACGACGTCGCATCATCACATGGAGCAATGAAACGCGTCGTTTTGACACTAAAACAGGCAAAAAAAATAAAAGGCGTTGACATGCTGTAGGTTGACGCGGACCAATGGAAGAATGACATGCGTCAAGGCAGGGGTTTATCCCAAATTAATTGATTTGTTATTTAGCTAATTTCGTGGTTATATAAAAATTTAAAAAAATTACCAAAATTCATAACTTTTCGAACTCTACAAATAGACACCCATTTTGCTATATTTTGATATATTTTTACATTTTTCCCTCTTAACAATTATTTTCTAATTTGTGAAATTATTTAAAAATTTGTTAAAATTGTAAAAAAAAAATAATAAAAAATTCCAAAAAAAAATCTATATATTTAGTAGTCATCATCCTTTGCTTCACCACAAAAACATTCAAAACTTCAGTTGAAAATACTTTCAAACTTCACTTCAAAAACCTTCAAAAACTTCCAAAATTCATTTTACTTTGTGAAAAAAATAGCAAAAAAAATGAGTAACTATCCTTACAACCAAGGAAATTYYCAAAATCTACCTACATTCAACTCATGGGAAGAATACCAATCCTACACCCAAATGTTGCTATCGAACCCCCCTTCATTCGCCGTTAATCTCGGTGATCAAACTCCGAGCACTCAAAATTTCTCGACTCATAATTATTCTTATTATTAAGATCTCAACACTCAACAATATGATGCTCCAACTCCAAACCAAGGAAGCAATAATAGAGATTGGGTTCYTGAGAAAGATAACGAGGAAGATGATGAAGAGGCAGTTGCTGATGAGCTTATCCTTACACCGGTTGTTCTGCGCAAGACGTCTAGAGGCAATGGTGCATCTACTAATAAAGGCAGCAAGAGGGCTTGGTCTCACYRTGAAGAGGAGGCTTTAATTGCTTGTTATATGTTGCACTGTACAGACCAAGTAATGAGCACCAACCAGAAGTCTTGGCAGTTGTGGGAAAAGGTGTTTGCCTYGTACGAGGCTGCACGTGCACGGTGCATCTAGGCCCAAYGGGCTCCCGGAGAGAAATCTGAATATGATGCAAACACATTGGAGAARAATGTGCAAAGATGTGATGATGAAGTGGGTCGGTTGTTACGAAGAAGCAAAAGGAGTCACGCGTAGCGGTGAACAATCTAAAAACGTCATTGAAGCTGCCAAGACCAATTTCCACGTTCAGGAAGGCAAGAAATTTGCCTATCAACATGCGTGGGAGAAATTGTGCGAGCACGGGGACAAATGGAAGGTGAAGGTAAAACGATTTACCAACTTGAAGGGGGTAGATAACACCGTTGGCGAAGGAAGCGCAAAAGAGAGCAACCATAGTGGAAAGAGACTACGAGATGGAGATGATGAGATATCGATGATGTCGTCTCCAACAAGAGTGTTAGGCCTGACGGTGTCAAGAAGGCAAAGGCAAAGGCAGCTCAACAACGCAAAGGCAAAGGTGTATCTTCCACTTCTGATGATGGAAGCAATTCACTGGGCGAGAGGCTTTAAATGTTTGCCAATATTAAAGGCAATGACATGAATTTGAGGTGAGAAAAGATGGAGTTAGAGAAGTAAAAAATGAAACACACTACGCTGCAAATTCTATTAAGCAAGCCTACACCCTTGTCTGCAAAAGAGGAAAAGTTGAAGGATAAGTTGCTTAGTGAAATATGTGGGGACGATTAGGTGCATCGTAATTAGCATGTTAAGCTTAAGATTACATTTTGCCTATAGGTTTTTACCTTTCATTTGAAAGGGTTTTTCCTATTTCAGGCTTAATCATTATTTTAATAACTTAATCATTGTTTTAAT